>JAUUDW010641367.1:0-18398 GCA_032361385.1 Panulirus guttatus
AGTCCACATGAAACAAGTCAATCAAACTTCACAAGTTTGTTGGAGCTTGCAGTGTTGTTAATCACTAACGCCCCGCTCTAACAGTGCACCTACACCTTCCTGGCCTGCTCTCCAAGAACTCTAGTGGCTTACTCCTTGTATAGGAAAAATCCATTGTAACTTAGTATGTGGTGGACTAGCTAGTTTCTTTTATCCTTTTCCTAATTATTATGAGGTATCATTTTCATGGAAGGGGGATGCTAATCTAGGCAACTCATCAACATGTGCCTTACACCCACCTGCTTCAACCCTGCATATCATTTGCATTTTTCAGTCTATATTAATCACTATTTCTGTGCGTGAAAAGAAGAAGTTGAGAGTAAATGTGCATAAAAGCAAGGTTATTAGGTTTTGTAGGGTAGAGGGACAGGTTAGTTGTGGTATGAGTTTGAGAAGAGTGATTGTGGAGGGAGTGAAGTGTTTTTGATACCAGGGAGTGGATATAGCAGCAAATGGAACAGAAGCAGAAGTGAGTCATAGGGTGAGTGAGGGGGATGAAGGTTCTAGAAGCATTGAAGAATGTGTGAAAAGAGAGGCTGCTGTCTAGGAGGACAAAAATTAGCATATTTGAAGATAAAGTAGTCTGAACAATGTTATATGGATACGAGGCATGGGCTTAAAGATGTGCTAGAAATGAAATCTTTGAGGACAATATCTGGTATGAGGTGGTTTGATTAAGTAATAAGAGAATAAGAGAAAGGTGTAGTAATAAAAAGAGAGTGGCTTAGACAGCTGAAGCGAGTGTGCTGAAATGGTCTGGACGTATGGAGAAAATGAGTGAGCTGAGGTTGACAAAAGAGGATATGTGAGTCTGAAGTGGAGGGAATATGAAGCGGGGGAGACCAAATTTGAAATGGGAGGACGGAGTGAAAAAGAATTGAATGATTAGAACCTGTACATGCAGGAGGGTGAGAGGCATGCACAGGATAAGGTAAATTGGAACAATGTGGTATACAGGGTTGAGGTACTGTCAATGGCCTGAACCAGGGCAGGTGAAGCAGCTGGGGAAAACATATATATATGAAATGTTATGAGGATAACAGATAATCATATATTAATCTTTTCCCACTAATCAAACATCATCTTTTTTCCAGGTAAAATTATATAAGATGATACATGCCTCTACTTCTAAATGTATTACTGACACTGAAATAAGTCTGACGGTAAAAAATGGAGTCTGAAATAAAAAATAAATCAAAGTTCCTAACCTCTAGATGAAGTAAATAATATTTATGTACTTAGCCTCCTGAAAATCTAAGTAATGAATCATTTAAAGTTTTAACAGCCTAAAAAAACATGAACCTACCTTAGCGAAGCGAGCATCATATTGTACTTCCCCAAGTTCTAAGAGTAACTTGTCAAGAGCAGTATATGGTAACCATACGGGAGAAGCTGCAGCATGAAGAGCATTACTCAATCCCATCTGCCAAAAATAGTAATTTTTTCCTTTTGATGATGAAAGAATAGCAATGAGATGACACAGACATGTACAACATTAATCAAACTAATTTACTTCTTACAATGTATCATACTACTTTGAGTGGGATCACTAAATTGTTATCGGTATATGTACCATGATTAAAACACACCTGTTTAATGAGTCTGGAACCACTTTCGACAAGATAGAATCACTGACAGAATGCAGATATGTGCATTATCATTATGATCCACCAGCTTTGTATAAAATTTCTTATTACATGGAGCAGTGTTATCAGACTGCCTGTGGGTGATTGCACCGTGAGCAAGACGTCACCTTCAGAGGGACTATCTTCATCGTTGGGTGGAAAGGAGTACGGTCTTGTTACGGACCTTCTTACTCCAGAGGAGTCGATCATTTCTCTGCTCCAACACTGAATGCAGCCTCAAAGCTGCAGAAACCCCAAAAAAGGGGGTCATGAAGTTGTATAACAAAAGAAATTACATGGAATTCTTGAAGGACTACAGTGTAGCAAAATGCTGCATGAGGTCATTCAGCTGAATAATGAGAGATGGTGTTATAAGACAGAGGGTGATCTGAAATGCAATACATGTGGAAAAATTAATTTCCCCATAATTCCTCCATAATGGAAAGGATTAGTGAGGAGACGAATACTTAAAGAGCATGCACGTCAGATATGATAGGAACAAGGAAAAGGGGGATACCAAGTAAGGGGTGAATGATGCTTTGAGAGACTGGTCTAAACATGCAGGAGAGTGTAAGCACACAAGGGATGGAGTAAATTGGAGCAATGTGGTATACAGAGGGTGCCATGCTGTCAATAGGCTGCACCAGAGGATATGAAGCAGTATGGGAAATCATAGAAAGGTTTACAGGGCCTGGTTGTGCAAGAATAAGAAGCCTTGATGGAGTTCCTATTGGAACAGGTGTCAGAGATATAGACAGACAGATTGATAGAAAAGTTCCCATATGGTTCATGCTCATATTTCAATGCCATACAAAGAGGATGACTTTAACTCACCTGTACTGTGCCATGACCTAAAACAGCATCAATGTACTGACAAGCTAATTTGACTGCTTCCTCCAACAATCCATGACTTACATACAGCTGCAGTAACTCTCCAGGGTTGCGGGTCTGTAATGAGAAGAATTCCTATAGGCAGAGCTAAAAACTGAAAGTCAATCTTTTACACTTTTGATAAAACAGTAGTGACAATACTTACGGCAAGGATATGCCTTCACTACCCTGACCTGAATGTGTATGTGAGCACGTGGCAAAAATGAACTTAACTAATACAAAAAAAATCTATGCAATACACTCCAACTATTCCAGAACTCAAGGCATGATGGCACAAACATTTCCATTACTGATCATTCTCATACTTTTCATACTTTCAAATGTTTTAGGCCTAACATTAAGTTTGAGAGATGTTTTGATGTATTCTTGATGATGATTTGGTTATCAACATCATATTGCTGAAATCAATGTGGAAAGAATAATCTATCTATTCTATCTATATCTTTGATGCCTGTTCTAACTGACCTTATATGAGTTGACAAGCCAGGCAGGAAGTGAAGTGGTGTGCTGGAGGAGGACAGATGCAACAGCATGATGCAAAATTGACTGATTAGCCTTCTCTTCCTCCTCTAGCAACTCTTTCAACAGATTCCGCCAAACTTCTGTCTCATTACTCTCCCCTGAAATATTAAAAAAGTAATGGAGACTTAGTTTTCTTTCCTTAAAAATAAAAGTAACCATTACTTCATATTTCTCTTTGTCTTAATGATAAACTAATTATCACTACTTCATTCTCTTCCATTTCCCCAAAAAGGTAAAATGATGATCAATATGCAATTCTCACCCTTTTCTTCTAAAACGTAAAAAACTTGTCCTTTCTTTCTACAGAAAATATTACAAAATACATGAGAAAAACATGCTGTAATGGCACAGGTAATCTTACTATAAATGAGTAATGGTGTGGCTGTCTGTATATCTATTAATCCAACTGTAGTTAAGAACTCTGAAATGGCATTACGGATTTTCTTTGAACTTGAAAGAAATGTTGAGTATGATGGGTGAGCACAATCTGAATGTTTTTTCAGGTGCAGTGCTTCCCAAAAAACTACTTTTTTGTCTATACATATATATAAAGGACTATTTATGGCCACCATGGCTTACTGTGGTGGCCTGTGCTGGCCACAGTATGGGGTTGGGAGGACCATGCAGGAGGTAGCAGGTCTAGGGAGGGGTGGGCCATGTCGGGGATGGTGGACCTGGGATAGGGAAGGGAACTTTAATGTTCCCCCTATGTTTTAGCACACTTGAGATGAATATATAATCCTTAACAAAATCCCCTTACTGCAAAAAAACAGTCAAAGGAAGTACATGCACTGAATGAATTTAATTATCAGTAAGGTCAATGAATGGGCCCTAACAATCTTGACTCACTGAAATGCTTGAGTTGCTGATATCTACTAAAGTGTTATCAGTTTCAGCAATTTTAATGCATTTCATTTACACATTACCATATAATGCTTATCAGAACCATAAGGGCCAAATCAATTACACTAAATGTATTTTCTGCTTTGCAAGTGTTTCAGGAAAAAATACAACTCACATTTTCAGTATGTCATCAAAGGCTACTAACAGGAGTATGAATGGTGCGCTGCAAATCCTCTCTTCCTGTATTGACATTTTCTAAAAGTACAAATAGAAGAAGAAGCATAGCAAGGATTTTTCCTTAAAAGCTTAGTTCCAGAAGCTAGATCGCTATGGTAGGAAAGGCAAGCACATAAAAATAAGGAACATTGAATAATTCATCCTTTACTCTTCCACTCTTTAATATGCAATGTTACTCAATGACAGGCTTCAATTATTTGTTCTAACTAGCTGTATAAAATGGTAAATTACTTATATGTAGGAACACTGCACACAATGTACCTGCAGGTATTACAAATACAATACAAATGCATCTCAACATAAACACTTTCATGTAGACTGATACTCACTGACAATGCTCCTCTCTTCCTGGGAGCTCATGACTTTGGTATGTGTGACCGAAGGATGTAAACACGTATGAGCTAACCCTTTAAGGACAGGTGCCACAGGGAGCTCAAACAGTTTTGCCAGATGTACAGCCTCACGAAACAATCGACCATGAGTTAATAAGCTGATTGTGTCAGCAGCACTTAGGGGACCCCCTGAAAGATGCCAAATCAAGATGATATAAAGTTTATGGTGCTTTTCTTTGGCTAAATGAGGCAGTCACAACCCAGGTAAGTTTAATGCCTCTAAAACCCAATTTCTTCCTATTATTCCTTCTAATGCCTCTAAAACCCCATTTCTTCCTATTATCCCTTCTAAGGCCCCTAACAACTTTCCAAGCTCCTATACTGGCTCTGTAATTCCATTACTCAAAACAAACTTATTTTTAGTATAACTGTCTTCTCCAATCTGTTACGTCTTTTTTCCTACACTTTTTCTCCTTTCCATTGACACTTTCTTTTCTACAAATAAGGCATAATGTCAATAAGGCAGTCCCTCTATGGGTAGGTGAGGAAAGTACCTTTCTAAATGATTTGAATAATTGTAACAATAAGTTCTTTTCATCAGATAAGAAAAAGTGTCTTGAAAGGCAGATAAATTCCCAGAGCTTGACCAAAATAATATGGGGAAAATCTAATGACATTAAGTATGACACTGTAAAAGTAGGGATAAGCTTACCTAATGAAGAGACATCAGGCTGACTTTTGACCATCTTCAGCCTTGCATGAACAAGTTCATACTCTCGCTCAATATGAGTTAATTCCAGCACCTTAACTTGTGGTCGTCGGCGGGTAAGAGGAGGAGCGACTGAAGTACCATCACTGTTACGCTTAGGACTGATACCACCTGTCGTCACAAAACATTTCATCATAACTCTCAGATGATTATTACTTTTTTCTTTCAGAGGTTCTTTCAGAGGTAAGATATATTATGACTTGTGGTTATTCTTTTGTCAATGAAATAACCTTCTATAGAGGAGAAAATGCAAGTGTAAGAGGGGATGGACAGCAGAGAAAAAGTTTTGGTTTACGTGTGGGTGTCAAGCAGGGTTGTGTAATATCTCCTTAGCTTTTTTAATATTCATTTTTTTTCATACATATTCACTGCTTCCCGCGTTAGCGAGGTAACATTAAGAACAGAGGATTGAGCCTTAGAGGAAAAATCCTCACTTGGCCCCCTTCTCTGTTCCCTCTTTTAGAAAAATTAAAACAGGAGGGGAGGATTTCCAGCCCCTTTTAGTCGCCTTTGATGACGCGCAGGGAATACGTGGGAAGTATTCTTTCTCCCCTATGGATAGAGTGATAAGAGAGATGAAAGCAAAACTAGGGAAAAGGGGTGTAGAGATTGAGTGTGGTGGTGAGGTATGGTGGCTAGTGACAAGCCTGTTTGCAGATGATAATGTTTTGTTTGCTGAGAATGAAAAGGAGTTGCAAAAGTCTGTAAATGTGTTTTATAATGTGTGTACGCATCAGCAACTGAAGGTAAATGCGAATAAAAGTAAAGTAATGGGGTTTGAAAGGAAACAGGGTGAAAGTATAGATTTTGCAAAGCCCAATAGAGTGACAGAAGAAAGTGTACTTTAGTAAACTGTGTTATAGATATGGGGGAAGAAAGACTTGGAGCTATTTTGGGAGCAATTGGTGATATGGAACGAGAGATAAGGAAGAAAGCAATACTGAATAGAAGAGTTACTGGGTCCCTTAGTAGAATAATGAAGGTACAGGATTAAGTATGGAAGTGAAGAAAAGATTAAAAGATTAAAGGACACTACAGTTCTCCCAACCCTGACCTATGCAGCCAAAACATGGACATGGGATGTGTAACAAAGGTTAAGAATCTAGGCTGTGGAAATGATTTAAGTGACAGGAGCATGTGGTATGACTACCTGGAATGAAGAAAGTAATAAGGGGATATATATGAGATTTAGTATGGCAAGGAATGCAAAGGGAATTACCTGTGAAGTGACAGAGTGGGTGAAATGTAATACTTTGAGGTGGGTTGGACATGTGGAAAGGATGCAAGACAGGAAGTTTATAAGGAGAGTGTATGATAGTATGATTAAAGGGGTTGGTGTAAGAGGAAGACCACCCCTGATACAGGGAAACTGAGTAGAAGAATACCAGAGGGAGAGAAATGGGGAAAAATGTGTGGATGGTGTATGCAAGGGAAGCATGTAAGGACAGGCATAAGCAGACACTCTTTTGCCATGGCTACCCTCTTGATGGGAGTTCCTAGGGGAAATGGGCATTAGATATATAGATAGACGGATAGTTATGTTCCTCAATGTAAAAATGAAAAAAGTAGAGGGCAGGAAGAAAGTACCTACCTGCCTACTGTATAAGTCCCTATGAAATGATTTTACCAAGAGGCAGTGTTTATGAGAAGCACTCGCTACACAAGCTAGCATCTTTTAACTTATTTTCTGCTCCCACACATGCAATGCATATTTGTTAATCTTGGGTTCATCAGGATCCAAATTCAACCACTTCTTTTCTTACATCATTTGTGTCCTCACTCCTTACATGTCTTTTATTTTATTTGGCTAAATATCAAAATCTCCCCATCTTATACAAATTTGCTAGCACTACACAGTTTACAGAACACAAAATACTACTCCATACAACAGTAAACTCACCAACTGGTCTGCTGTCATTATCAACTTCACCTTCACCATTTGAAGACTTGGGTAAAGGTTTTAGGATCCAGGCCTGCTCAGGTGGAATGTGTTGTAAACAGTTTAGGCATGCTAGGTAACACTTTGCCTGTTGCCGCAGTCCCTTTTCTCCAAGACCTTCGATGTTTAGACGCAGAGCACACTCGTACATCACATATGCAGCTGCAAGTTATATATTCTCTTTAGCACTTTCATAAGAAAGAAGAACTATATTAAGTACAGAACATAAACTAACATGCTTTGAAACAAAGAAGTAAAGTCAAACAAATTCTAAGAGTTAAGGTGGTGTATTTCACTTAACTATCTAGGTAAGTTTAAGGAGGTTATATGAAATATTACCTCTTCAGTTACATATTCTTCAATCTAGCTTATAATTCTACTGAAATTTAACACTAAACTGAAACCATTCAGCTCAAAATTAGGGATAAATTATTCACAGAAAAAGTGGCATTTTTGAAGCTGCTTCTCCTGACTTATAAACTCTAACATTGTCTTTCTTTTTATTCAATGTTATAAGTCTCTAAGTTTAATTATCTGTACATCGGGTTTTCTACAAGTGAAACAAATAAATAAAAAATATACAGGAAAAAAACAAAATTTCAGAATAAAATCTAAAGGTAACTTCTGGTTTTAATAAAACTATTTCCAATTAAATCTGAAGGTAGCCTCTGGTTACAGTATAGCTGGAAAGTGGATGTGTATATCTCGCTCACACGGGAAGTGGTGTGCATGTATGAAAAAATAAAAAAGATAAAACAATACCTTTCTTATAGTTATGTTTACTGATGTGAAAAGCATATAGTAAGTCATAGTAGTTGTTGACAAGGATATCTGCAGAGCGAGCCCGATTCTCTAAGATGGTGATCACATCTGACTGCAGACTACCATACTGATAACCTACCAATGTTGTGAGGCATCTGAAATTATTGTACATTAGTCAATTTATAATTATGCATAATTTTCCTACTTTCTATGTAGACAACAAATGTTTTCCAATTAAATTTAAAAAGATTATGAATACTATTCACTTACACATTCAGTAATATCTTCTTAAGAATATAAAATGTAAGTTTCAGCTCCAGTTTATATTTCTTGATCAAATCATAGTAGCACATATAGAATCTTCTTTTTCAGACACTTTTTGAAGAACTAGTCCTTATGACTTAAAAATAACTACTCCAAAGCAAAAATCCATAAGTTTTAGTATCTAAAATACTTATTGTAATATCACTTCATGATCTGCTACACAACATCAAACTCCAAATATCAATTCATTGCATGTGCTACTTTTAGTACATTATGCATGGCAGTTAAAAGCTGACATGTGTAAATGGGTTGACTGTTCATTTGTTCCTAATATCACCTTGCTAGGTATTATAAAATGTCTAGCATTCTAACTTCAACCGAAAGTGTTTCTCATACAAGAACTACTTTACCACCACTAACGGTTTAATCAATAAAACAAAAAAATGCTAAACATACTTTCTGTCATGAAGTGATACAATGAGCTGGCGTAAACAGTTGCGTCTGCGGTGCTGGTCTGGACAGGCTAGAAGGGCAGTAAATGCTTCATCATGATGATGAAGCTCCAGATGATGTTTGAATACTACTGAATAAAGTGCAGACATTGACTGGTGGTTAGAAGAGGCCATGGCAACCCCCTTTTGAGCCACCTGTAGTGCTAGAGCTGGCTGACCACTCTGCTCCAGTAGGCGGATTACACGGAGACAGTACATAACTCGCAGCTGGTCTGGCAGGGTTTCTGGCCCTCCACCTGCCACTTTCACACCAAGGTAATCTTCAGTGACAACACCTTCAAGAGCAGCCAGCAAGAGACGTGCAGCTTTGGTGGCCTCTCCTTGATTAAGAAGAGCAACACCCAACAAAAACTTCCTAGAACAGCTATTCCACTCACACCAGGGTTGTAGCAGCCTTACATATTCTTGCACTGCTTCATGTTGTCCTCCCCACACTAGCCACTCCACTAAAACGAGGCAACGGCTTATTGGCCAAGCCAACTGAGCCACTGTTGTTGCTAAAGGCATTAACAACTGGCCCCAGTCACAATCTGAGTAACCATTGCCAGTATTATCATCTACAGATGGCCTCACAAGTGCTCGTGCTTGATCGCCTCCACTACTCAGGAAAAATAGCTCCAATACAGTGGCAGGACGACCTGGAGTAGGCAGAGCATGAACTACACATGGGCCATTATTGAGGGACAGAGCAGCTAACTGGCGTTTTCCAGCTTCCAGGGTAGCTTGACTTGGTTGAATGGCTGCTGTTGTTGACACATGAAGAAGAGCAAAATACGCTTGGGTGAGGAGGGCAGTTTTTGGGAGCAGCGTTGAACGTAACTGAGCAGTTGCATCTGGAGTGAGGCGGCACTGATGACCCAAGTGCAAGGCTACTTGCTGCAACAGCAGTAGGTCTCGGCAGAGTTCCAGTCTGACCTTTGCCATCTGAGCCACAACTGCACTGATGACAGCTGCTCCTGCACGCCCAGATAGAACCCCAGATAAACCTCCAGGAGATGACAACATACCATTTTCTAATGTAAGAGCATCAGGCATACCCATATCCAACTGAAGAGCATGAAGATAGGCCCAAAGGCCAGCCACCAAACCAGATACACTAGCAAGCTGCTGTCCTAAATTTGTTGAAAGTGTGGCACTATCAGCCACAAGCGAGGCAGTAATGGATGTTGCAACTTTGTCTGGAGGCTGTAGGTGATGCAGGTCAAGGGTAAATGCTGCAGCCACTTCTAGAGGAAGAACCTGCCGTACCAAGCGCAGGGGCTTGGCTAATGAAACAACAGAAGTATTCACAACTGTGTCTTCACTCAATACTCCATCTAGGTTGGCCACACTCAAGGTGTCAAGGGGAGCTAATGCCACGACCTCAAGGGCATCCATTGGCCGCACCCATGACACTACCTGCTTCCTCACCACACCAACCAGCTGGTCACCAACGTTGCCAACTACACCCACTGGTTTATGTCCAACCTGTTCAGAGTTATAAATGATTAGAGACATGATAATAATAAGTAAGATAAGAAATAATAAAAAGTTAAAATGCACAATAAAAATTTGCTTCAATCAGTACTACATAATGAACCTCGATATCTATCTATTATCATACACCCCTTTCCCAATAACTGGAGGTGGACAAGGGGATTAAACATGCTCCATCATGTAACCTGTGTATTTGTAAGTTCAAGTAAACCAATAAAAAACAGATAAATAACTAACAACAATTTTACGAAAGCTGATGAACTGTCTAACTCTATTCATCAACCCTCCAGAAAACTAATAATTTGCACACAGCATGCAACTAACACTCCACACATTTTTCAAACATGGGGCCATTTTTCTTTTCAGAGATAAAAACAGTGTCTCATATATTCTCTAATAACCTTGAACTGAATGAAAATTCATAAAAAAAACATAAATGCCAACTCTTTACAAAAAGGTAGCTATCATTTAGGTAAAATCCAATGTACAAGCTAACTCAGAAACAGTGACATGACAGATGAAGTTTCGAAGTCAGATTGTCTCACTAATTCACTATAATGATGAATGATGGATGAAGCTTCTAACTCAGGTGGTCCTCCCCAATCCACTTTATTTATGGGGTTTTCCCTACAGGATTTGAAGAACTCAATGGATTAGCAAGACCTATGATAAGGAGGAAAACTATAAATGCACAAACAACAAAAGCCTAACACATTTGTTTATTCTAATACCCTTTCCCCTTACATGTATCTAACTGCAAAACACACTGTCTCTATCTTTTCTAAACTAACCAAAGTCTAACTTAATTTCATACAAGATGATGGGGAAGATGGGTAGTGAGTGGATAGTGTTCTTGGTGGTGACTTGGCAGTACCAGGCGTGTGTGGTCCTAGATAGTAGATTGACTTCATAGTACAGAAAGCATGTATGGTATAGGAAGGTAAACAGGTTTAAGAGTACTTGAGAGAAAGAGATAGAGAGATATACTACTCTGCAATACTTCACACAAAGGGACTGAGAAATTCTGTGAATCTCAGTTGCGTGAAGTTCAGTTCAGTCCAATGCTTTTCAAGGTAAATACAGGGTTAGGGACCACAGGTCCCCAATGACACATAAAAAACTGCTGTTAGGGTCTCCTTAAAATCTTAAAAAAAAAATCATACTGAAATTTTTAACATATTTAATATATACATACAGTCAAGACAGATTAATAATTATTCATATATTAGAAAAATACAGGAAAAAATTGGTGGTAGACTTGGAACTGCCATATTTCATGAGTGTTTGGATCAACTTGGGACTTAAACTTTCAAAACATTGAACTTATAATCATCAGTGAATATGGTAAATTGCATTTTTCATGCATTTTTTCTACACACCTCTCTTCACTCAGCTCTTATCTAATGTATGAATTACTAATTATGTACATGTTCAGAAAAAAATAATGAAAATAGGTGATGTAATGGAAGTCTTACCCCCCTTGCAATTGTTAGCGACCAAATCTGCTTCAAAATATTCAACATTTAACTGATACACTGATATGGTAAATTGTATTTTTCATATATCTTTTTACACAATTACCTTCAGAAAGTTCTCACTTATGCTTGAATCAATATTCATCAGCATATTTGGAAAAATATTTGAAAGAATATATAAGGGTGGTGTAATTCTTACCGTCTGGTATAATACCTCTTGCTGGTCTTCGTTTCAAAGCATTCAACTTATAATCGATAAAATGATACAGCAAGCTGCATTTTTCATATATCTTTTCAACACCATTTTCTTCAGAAGGTTCTTACCTAATGCATGAATTAATAATCATCTATATATCCAGAAATTTGTTTCAAAACATTATACATGCAACAGATAAAATCATAAGGCAAACAGTATTTCTATACATTCTTTACTACACATTTCTCTTTAGAAGGTTCTTGCTTCATCCTCGAATTTATAATCATATGCATATTAACAAAAATATAAAGATAGCTAAATGAAGTGGAATTCTTACTGACAGGTACAGTACCTCTTGCCAGCTTTCGTTCCAAAACATTCACATTATGATCAATAAAATTATATTTTTCACATATTTTTTCATGCATTTTCTTCAGGAGTTTCTTACCTAATGCATAAAATATCAGTCACCGACAAATATCAATCACCCAAAAAATGTATGAGAAAATAGCTAAAGGAGAATGGGTGTGACAAAACCCTAAAATATGTCAAAATTGGCTAAAATATACCAAAATAACACAGTGCATACCATCATAATTACCTAATTTGTGTTCAAATGAGCTGGAAGAACAATGTTTGATAAAAATAAGGTAAGATTCATAGTCAATCAAAGATAATCAAAATTATTTTGCCCTAGTGCTCTCATCAGATTGGACACAAAGACAGACAGATTTGACAATAATTGGAGGGATGGCCAAGAAATGTAGAGTGCCATGAAAGTACTGTAGGGAGCATTTGCCCAAAAGAATACGACTTACTGCATTAAAGGGCGTGTAACTCTAAAGGATGGAATGAACTAACCTGATGGTACTGAAGTGTGTGGGAGTAAAAAGTAGCCCAAGCCTCAAGTGTGATCTGCATAACTTCTTCGTCAGAAAGAGTAGAGGTCAGCCGGGCCTCTACTTGGTCCCTGAGAGCAGCTTCAACTTCCTCTTGTAGCCTCCACATACCCCTATCAGCCAGGCTTGAAAAGTCTACACTTCGACGGTAGATCTGAATATGCAGGAAAGAAAACAAGAATCAAAAGAAACTGTGGCCAAGGTCATTATTCATAATCTTTAGAATATGTACATGCTTTAATGTGCTTTAATGAGGAAAAATCAAGAACAAATATCAATACAAGATTGAAGTGATTATTGTAGATGATACATTAATGTCAGGAAAAAAATGAAATAAATTAATTTCTCCCAGCATATGAAAACAGCTAAGGAAAGCTGTGTGGGACCTGGTTGCGGACAGGGGCAGGTGGTTTCGGTGCATTACACTTGGCAGCTACAGAATGGGGCCATTCCTTCATCTTTTTCTTAATGCTATATTGCTAATGAGGGAAGCAGCAAAGTATGAAAAAAAATATTTTGCATAGAGAAATGGTAAGTGATTTTGAAGGCTGTCTGATAACTACAAATCCAATATGAATGACAATTAACAAACCTACTTTTTCTTTACTAAGAGCTCTGTAAAACTTTCATGTCCAATAAATCACTTTAACACAAATAGCCAAACTTTTGGTGCACACTAACTATGTGAAATGCATACAGTAGATGGTAGACAGCCACCGACCAGGGAAGTATAATACTGGTACTACCTGCCTGGGTATCAGGAGGGTTAGTGATGGCTGCTTTGTGAGCCAAGTAATTCAATGGTTCTCAAATTGCATTCCTCTGACCCAGACAGCTGTCTTTCCTTTCTGCCTCACTCACATGTGGACTGCTGGCATTCTGTCCACAAACATACAATCTCTCCCTGTCACACATCACACTTGACAACACTTCACCTACACAACTTACATGTGCACAAATCTTGTGATTGAAATTAAACTCAGACAGCAGAATCTCTTTAAAAAACCACAGTTGTTGCATATTTCTAAAATTCACCTTCATTAAATCCCTTCTTGCACACACAGTCCACAAATTCATTATCTTCACCTTAAGAATAAATACTTGAACTACCCACCCCTAGAGCTTTACGTAATGTGTGTGCAGAAAATCGATTTGGCATAAAGAGTTCTCGTAGGTAAACCTCCCGAGGATCCAGGAATGGGTCTGTCAGGGGGACTTCTTTCTCTGGAGGTGACTCAAGCACCACAGGAGATAACCCTGGAGGGTCCTTTGATCCATCTTCACTATTCACTGGGGCATACAGCAGCTGTAGACATATTTTTCTTGAATTCACACAACCAGCAATATAACACTGAACTGGCAAAAGCATAAATTATGAAAAAAAGTTTAAAAAGAGCAACAGGGATGCTACATGAACCAAATGATGTAAAACATGAAAATAATCTTAACTCTAGCAATCCTGAAAGACAGAGAAATAAGAGGAAACATCATAATGGCTCTTTATCTTACAAACAACTTTGATGATCCAAAGAACACTTTATCAATATGGGTAAACAAAAGTACCCATATAACACTTGAGTTAACTTACCAGTATGTCAAACAACATGAAATGTTTCTCTTGCACCAGAATATCAGAATGCTTGAATAACCCCAATGCCATTAAATATAATCATACAATGACAGTTAGGAACAACATAGTAATACTTCATTACTCTACTTAGGCATGTTGCATCAGGATTTACTTTTCCTTAGATACTTTGAATTCTGACTACTTTTTATCAATTACATAATCTGAGAAAATATATGATATAGTTGTCTTTCTTGGGGAACATGATCTTGACGTCAAGTTCATCTTTCATAGATGGGATTCTCCTCCTCACGTATTCGTGATCTTTGGACAGTATTTCCAGTCACTCCAGCCACCTGTCCTTTCTCCTGGTGGTGTACTGGCTGACACTGCCCCTGGGAGTGTTTGTTCCCCTGGAGTTATCACAGACATTGTAGCGACCACCTGACTTCTGGTCTGGAGTTCTGGCAGGTCTCTGGTTACCAGATTCAGACTGGGTTGGGACCTCAATGACTACATGGTTATCAGTCTTCCGTGCTCTATCAGTTCTCTCCCTAGCAAGGAATGCCCAAGTTGGTGTTCTATCAGTTCTCTCCCTAACAAACGCCTGAGCTGGGGTTCTATCAGTTATCTCCCTAACAAACGCCCGAGGAGCTGTGGCTCTATCTGTTCTCTCTCTAACAAATGGCCGAGCTGGGGTTCTATCTGCTCTCTCCCTAACAGGAAATGCCCGAGCTGGGGTTCTATCAGTTTTCTCCCTAGCAGGAAACTCCCGAGCTAGGATTCTATCAGTTCTTTCCCTAACAAACGCCCGAGGAGCTGGGGTTCTATCAGTTCTCTCCCTAACAAATGCTTATTGCTTAGAACTTGGCTGTCCTATTGAGACTTTCATGCCCCATCAACCAATGAAACACTAAAGTAACCTGTCAACACAATGTAACATTCCCACCACAACCTGCACATTATTGTCCTGCAGCATCATTTCATCTTTGGCTCTGAGAAAGATGTTTTGAGTCAAACATCAATCCTGTAGTTTACTTTCCACTGGGTAATAATAAAGCCTTCTTCCACTCTGTCCAAGCTTCATTACTGTACACTTACTCACACTGAATTTGATCAACCATTTATAAATCCAACTTTGGACAGCTGACCCATTCATCTCTCTGATCTAAGAAAGGGCTGAGTCTGTCATAAAAGTCTAATAGATTTCAAATGCATGACCTTTCCTGTCTCCCATTCACATAGCTTCTTTGCAGGCAGTTATTCATTTACTGATAACTGATTATCTTTTCCTGTGTTTTAAAGTCCACACTTATTAGGGAGATTGATCTTTAGTCCAGTGCAATTTCTCAATCACCTTTCCTAGACATAATGTTTGTCCTTGTCTAATTCTGTGGTGCTATCCTTCCTCTAGACCTAATATACCTTATCAGTTCTCAGAATGATGTGCAGTATTCTTTAATACAATTTCCAATTTGCCCATGGATCTTTACCAACTTAAAATGAATATGTAGTCAATAGGTAAAATGTTTAAGGTAGATTTCACATAATGAATCCTAGAAAGAATATACATTATTGTAAAGGAAGGTGACATCAAAAATTCCATTTCTTATAAGATTAGAACTTAATCCACAACATATTCCAATAAGAAGAATTTTTATTGTTACACTGCCCTAGGTTTGGAATGATCTTTATTATCCTTGTCACAACTCTTTATATTTGCTGAATCACCAACCTGTGTTTCATTATTTGCATCTGTCCACAGAGTCCAGATGTAAGAGGTTGTCAGGCTGAAGTCAACTAAGTCAAACTGAAAAGAAAGTAAACATCACAATATGTAAATACCAATCTGCAGTTTAGAAGTTCATTTCCACATATGAAAACTTTAAATGTCATTAAAAGAGGTGAAATTTGGCTCTGGAAATCTAAAATATGAGCATGTTACTTAAGCAAGGCATCTAAGTTAACAAAATGATCTGGTAACTACATAACTTTACTTATTCTAACATTCAAAGGGACATGATATTAATGAACATGTACTTTCTACTATACACATACATCAAAATGCTCAAGTTTTTAATGTACCTATGAATGAAAATGCTGTACCATTTACATATGTCATCTTTAAATGCATCTAGATCTAATAGAAACAAACATGTCATTTCTTCACACACTTTTCCTCCACCTGTTGAGTTTTTAGCTAAGCACTGAAAATCCTCTTTTTAAAAATGGTACTGTGACCCTTCTAAAATCAACAAGAGCTCCAGCAACTAGTAGTTCTACCAGTGAAAAGGTAAAATGATGAATCTTAGCATAAAATAATGTGCTATGGTGATATGAGAGTGGATGAAGGCCTGATGATGAAATTTTATTTTGCCATATGATGGTAATCTTTAATGGATTCAGGTAATAGACAGAAAACAATACTATATTGTACAAAATATGTTCAAAAATATCAAGAAATTAATAAACTGGTATACAAAAATCAATATGCTTAAGTTTTTATATCACATATGAATGCAAATGCTGTACTGTTCACAGATGACAGTCCCTGCATGGAGTCTCCTCTTGCACTTTTCCTCCACCCATTAAGTTTTTAGCTAAGTAATGATGATTTTCTCTTTTAAAATATTATTATGACCTTCCTGCACTGATTAAGAGCCTAGCTCCAATAGTTCTGCTAATGGCTTGGAAATTCTATCCATTTTAATGTAGAACTTGATATATTACTGTGACATGAAAATGGATGAGTCTTGTTGATAACGTGCTTAACTCTGTATTATGATAATAGTCTTTAATGCATTCAAGTACCACAGAACAGAAGAATGCAGTGTATGTGAGGGAGTTCCCCAAGAGAACAGGCATCAGTGATATACATATATAGTGAGAAAATATGTTCAGAAATAGTAAGATATCAATAAACAGGTAACTTCTACAGTAAACATTCATCAAAACTTTTAAGTTTTAACTTACATACTAGTGCAAATGCTGCAGTGTTCACACAGTCTGCCTGTCAATGCATTCAGATTTAATAAAACAAACATGGTATTTCCTCACACACCTTTCCTTCACCTTGTGAATTTCAAGATAAGAACTGAAGATCTTGTTTAACAGGGTATTCTGACCTTCCCAAAATCATTACAAGCACAGCATCTACTAGTCTTACCAGCGGCATGGAAAAACTATGTTAAGCCTTAACATAAAACTGGATATGCTAATGTGATATGAGACAGGATGAAGTCCTGTTGATAAAGCATTTCATAATGCTGTGCTAATAATCTTTAATGAATTAAAATAACATGCACATGAACAAACTGTACTGTATGTGAGAAAATATGTCCTGAAATATTAAGAGATAAATGAACAAGGACTTTCTTTAGTAAAAACACATCAAAATGTTCTCATTTGAAAGTTACATACAAATGCAAATGCTGTAAGGTTTGCATAGAGTTGTGCAAATGCTGTAAGATTTGCATACAGTTCATATGTTCCTACATCCAGATTCAGTATAGACAAACATGGCAAATTAGTGCTTTCATGCTCTCCACCTTTTTTCATAGTGATGGCTCAACTTAAGGATGCGATTTAGAATGGAAGGCCAAGCTACTTTGCATGAAATATATTCACAGTTCACCCTGAAGCTACAACAAAGGGTGGCTCATACTTGGATAAATACAGTAGACACGATCAACAAAAAGCAAAAATGAACCTGACAGAATTAAACGAAAGTAAGTTTTTGCTAACAAGTTATGGACAAGCAAGAATACATCAGTAACACTGTATAAAGGCCCAAAAGATAAGTGATAGTTGTTACAAACATGGGTATCATAAATGAGAAAAAATTTAACAGAACATAATGGAAAGATAGCAATACCAAGCCAAGTAATGAGTGGTATGATATGAAGGACTTTCAGAACAACTGTCAGAAAACTATTGAAGATGCTTTATATATACATAAGAAACAAACTTGAATACTGCTGTGTCCTGTTATCATCAACAAAACAATGGAAAAAAAAGATATTAGAGAGAATTCAGAAGCACTTTACCAGC
>JAUUDW010641379.1:0-10914 GCA_032361385.1 Panulirus guttatus
ATAGTCATACTCGCATAGAGTTACACTTACTGAGTTTAAACATGCACAAGTATCCTAAAACATAGACATTCATGTAACATGTGTATACACACGTGTCTATACAGACAAATGAAGGCATTAATAAAAACATTCCTATCAGGCTCAGGCCACCAGGTGTATAAAGTTCGAATAAATGGACAAATAATCATAACTTACACGCTCATACGTTTAAGTAAATAATTTTAATTAAAGTTAATTAATTCTAATTAATTACACCAATATCTCTTTCTATAAGCGACCTGATGTTATCCCTAAACCCCTTTTCCAGTACCCACTGCAGCCCTAAGGTTGCGCTACGCTCAGTAACAGGGACAGGACGGACCCCTTTGAAGCGGAAAATTCTTTGACGAGACTGTACTGTGTTTCGTCAAGTGACGATGGCATAGCCTCGCTAAAGATGACTTTACACTCGTGGTGTCACCTGAAGCAGGCGGAGTCCGGTAGCACAGCTCATGTGTCTTCATTTACATAAACACAACCAACCCACTCCCACTTGCAATGATAGGTTGCCACACGCCACTGGTTCCAGTTTCATGACCAATCGCATCATGAGCTCAAACACGCAGTTAGATTTGCTCCTTGCGCTATCATGTATTCCCGCACAGGTTGCTTATCTTTGTAAATCGCCGTCTTCCTCATTCTGTTTCCCTCTATGATGATTCCTAAAGTGTCATAACAGTGTTGGAGGTTTGGATCAAGGTAGAGAACAACATCATGAAAACGACAGGTAAGCAAAAGCCATTGGGCAATCAAACTTGCACAGTTGTTTGTCCAGGAGGTTAGTGAGGTAGAGGCAGTCTCCCCATTAAAAGAATACATAGCAGCCAAATGAGGTTTCATCACACATACGAACTCAAGACAAGAATAAAGAAGAGTGGGTAAATATGTATATATTACCTTATAAAACACTGGAACGCCATCTGATTCCTTCTTGATGGACATGGTCACCTTGAAGTTCGTGTCACAGTCCATCCTGGACACTGAGAACCGCACCCTCTTCTTGCCGTCTCCACAACTCCTCCGCCGCTCGCTGTCCACGATAATGGAGTCCCTTCTGGTCGTCACCACCCCTTGACACACACTGACGCGCGATGGCAAGTCCTCCTGCTTTACTTCAGGCGCCCCTGCACTTGTTTTCTGCCTTACCCCTCTTCTCGTTTTCTGTGGTTCCCCACCCCTTGTACTACCATCAGCGTCTCCGGCCGTCCCGCGTGGAGTGAGCGACAACACCTCTTCAGCAGTCGATGGACACCTGTTCAGCAGTCAGATATCTGACGCACGGCAGATACATCAAATCACCATTTCCTTACTCCAGAAAAGCATACATAATCTGATCGTATGTCTGAGTCTCTTTTATTTATGTTTCTTGCGTATGACACTGGGAAGTGACGCGGCGGAGGAAGATTTAACTCAAAGTTTTCTCGAGAGCGCAGCTAATCACTCGGTCGTTTACGATCAGTCCACAGCCGCACATCATACCGAGTTAACTACTTCTGGCGCAGCAACGTCAGCTGATCCAAGGCAATTGTTCGATGCTGATTACTCGTTGAGGTGAGCGGAATAAATGCTAAGCTTAGCTGCTGGTGATGAGGAAACACAACTCGCAAGATTAATCTTGAAACAAGCCGGAATTTGACCGCCCTACGTCCACACTGTGTGCCCGTGACCTTGGTAATAACCTGACGAGCAAGGTGGCTCTGAGGGTGGGACTGAGCAGGGTGGGGGTGGCGTGGGAGGCGTGGTGTGAGGGCGTGGGATGCAGGTTGAGGGAGGGCGCGTGGCTGGCGGTGCGAAGGAGGTAGGAGCCAAGGTCTGGCTGGCTCTGGGTAGTCCGACACACTAGCACTTGTCCCGTACGGCCGCACGTGGCAGCCCCGCACGTCCACGCACGCGCGTCCACTCACCACTGCCCACCACACACACACACACACACACACAGTGTGTAGGTGAGACAGACACAAAACAAAGGAAATGATTCCTGCTGGACTAAAACATTGTCAAAGTTCACGATCCCTGGGTCAGTTCCATCCTCATCTTTAACGACAGTAAGAAAATAAAACGTGTCTCATTACTCTACAAACGTGTATTATAATTCATTGTTTTTAGGAAGAGAGACAGTATAACATCAGCTAAACAGATTAGGTATATCTACTGGAAGGTGTGCCTACGCGTAGAGAATCATACATTTAATTTCAAACATATGTAAACATATATGTCATTATTCTTACGTGTTTGTAGTTGTTGTCAGTTGGAGTCTGACGGAGATGTCACGTGTGTGTTTTGTCACACATGAAACGTGTGACGTCACGCATTTGCCATGTATGGGCTCGTCATGTGTTATCACACCTGTGCCACGTGTGTTATCACACCTGAGCACCGTATGTTGTGACACGTGGGTCACATGTGTTGTCATATCTGGGCCATTGTTTTGTTACATCTGTTATGTGTGTTACCAAACTTAACTACACGTGTGTTGTTACACCTTTGTCACACGTGGACTGGTCGTCTGTTATTACGCCTAAGCCATGATATGGCTATCGTTTCTTGTCACACCTGAGCCTTGTGTGTTTGTTACAACTGAACCTCGTGTGGGCTGGTCATATGCTGTTATATCTGTGTCACGTATGAGTTGACCGTAAGTTGTTATATCTGCGTCACGTGTGACACGTGCCACCAGACCTAAGTCACTTCTCTTGTCACTCAAGGTGTCACACCTGAGCCAATTCTGCTGTCACTCAAGTTGTTACATCTGAGCCAGTCCTGTTGTCACTTATGCTGTCACACTTGAGCCACTTCTGTTGTCACCGTTGTCACAACTGAGTCAATTCTATTGTCATTTATGTTGTAATACTTGAGCCACTACTGTCATCACTTGTCACACCTGAGCCAATTCTTTTGTCACCGTTGTCACATCTGAGCCAATTCTGTTGCTACCGTTGTCACACCTGAGCCAATCTGTTGTCACTTATCTTGTTACTCCTGAGCAACGTTTGATGTCACATATGAGTCACGTGTGGGCTGGTCTTATGTTGTCAGACAGAGACACGTGTGTTGTCACAGTGAACCACGAGTGTTGTCACACACGCAACACGTGCGGTTACAAATTAGCCACGAGTGTTGCATCAGGGAACCACGTGTTTTGTCGTGCGTGTGCCGCGTGTGGTTGGTCGTCTGTTGTCACACCTGAGCCGTGTGTGAGCTGGACATGTTGTCACACCTGAATCATGTGTGAGCTGGACATGTTGTCATACCTTAGCCATGTGTGAGCTGTTCATGTTGTCACACCTGAGCCATGTGTGAGGTGGTCATGTTGTCACACCTGAGCCTTGTGTGAGCTGGTCGTGTTGTCACACCTGAGCCGTGTGTGAGCTAGTCATGTTGTCACACCTAAGCCGCGTGTGAGCTGGATATGTTGTCACACCTGAGCCATGAGTGAGGTGGTCATGTTGTCACACCTGAGCCGTGTGTGAGCTGGTCGTGTTGTCACACCTGAGCCGTGTGTGAGCTGGTCGTGTTGTCACACCTGAGCCGTGTTTGAGCTGGTCATGTTATCACACCTGAGCCATGTGTGAGCTGGACATGTTGTCACACCTGAATCATGTGTGAGGTGGCCATGTTGTCACACCTGAGCCGTGTGTGACCTGGACATGTTGTCACACCTGTGCCCTGTGTGAGCTGAACATGTTGTCACATATGAGCCGTGTGTGAGCTGCACATGTTGCCACACCTGAGCCGCGTGTGAGCTGGACGTTTGTCACACCTGGGCCGAGTTTGAGCTGGTCATGTTGTCACACCTGAGCCTTGTGTGAGTTGGACATGTTGTCACACCTGAGCCGAGTTTGAGCTGGTCATATTGTCACACCTGAACCATGTGTGAGCTGGACATGTTGTCACACCTGTGCTGTGTGTGAGCTGGACATGTTGTCGCACCTGAGCCGTGTGTGAGCTGGACATGTTGTCACACCTGAGCCGTGTGTGAGATGGACATGTCACACCTGAGCCGTGTGTGAGTTGGTCATGTTGTCACACCTAAGGCATATGTGAGCTGGTTGTATGTTGTCCTATCTTTGTCATGTGTGGGCTGGTCATATGTTGTCACATTTGGTCACGTGTGTGTTGGTAATATGTTGTCACACCTGTGCCAAGTATGGGCTGACCGCATGTTGTCACACCTAAGCCATATGTGGCCTGGTCGTATTTTCACTTATGTGCCACATGTGGGTCTGGTGAATGTTAACATGCCTGTGCCAGATGTGGGATGGTCGTATATTGTCATGCATTTGCCAAATGTAGGCTAGTCGTACGTTGTCACACCTGTATCACATGTAGGCTAGTCGTATGTTGTCACATCTCTACCAAATGTGGGCAGGTATTTTGTCACACCTGTTCTACATGTGGGTTAGTCGTATGTAGTCTTGCCTATGCCACATGTGGGCTGGTTGTGTGTTGTCACACCTGTGCCGCATGTGGGTTGCTCGTATTGTAACAACTGCACCATGTGCTGGGAGGTCATGCGCAGATCGAAACATCTTTTGAAATCTCAGAAGACAAGAAAAAATGTCTTTCCGAATAAGTAACCTGTTTGTAGGGATACAAGTACGTATAAATAGTTTGTGCGCTTGCCTTAGACACGTAATGTTTCATTTAACTTCTGAATTTCCTGAGAATAAATGAAACAATCTAACGGGTGAGTTAATTCTCAGTTTTTTATTATAAAATTTTCGATATAGCATCAGATTAAGGGCACTACACTGAATGGATTTGGATGAAATGCATATCAATGAACTCCGTATACTTAAGTATATAGTAAACATAACTAACTTAAACTGGAGCATGATTTGGAGCGTCACATTTTATGCTACAATAATAGATAATGGTTGTGGGGGAGGGGGGGGGCTACGATGATCTGGGGAAAATGTTGGGTAAACGTAAGGTAAACATTTCTAGAAATGAATAGAACCTATGATGACCTCACCTAACCTCCCAAGGCAACCTAAACTTACGAATTTTTCGATGTTGATAGAAAAAAAGTGAATGTATTGTAGTCATTTGTACTGAACTGCTAGCAACTTCTTTCGCTACGTTCTTGCCTTGAGTGTGTTTGCTTCCCACAAAGGCATACGTACTACCAACTGATGTCAAAAATGAAGAGACGATCAGTTTCTTTAGTTGTCAGACTGATGCCAGCATCAGATCACGGCGGCCATATTGGAGGGATCTCCTGATCAGTGAGAGCCCCTTCAGTCCGTCAAGACTTTGAGCAAAATTGTCCTACAGTTCATTGTAATTGTCATCAAGAAAATGTATCCTATAGATCATTTTACTACGTATAAATAGTCCACTGATACGTTTTTCATCCAAATCCATAAGTTATTTTTGTTGTGTCCCTAAACTGATACTTTACCACAATATAACTTTAATGTTTCTGCCGTGAGATGTACATATATTTTGTGAACGGCCGATATGACATCGAAGGTTAACCTCTTGAACATGACAATACAGCTCGTGCGTCGTGCTCAAGGATCGCGTCCTTGTGTCCAAGAATTAAGCTGACATCAGCACTTAACTGAGAGATTTCGTTTTGACTGACACTGCGTTTTAGGAATTCCGAGTGATACAGTATATTTGGGAGGCGCGTCACCTCGACGTAGAACGCCCCTGCCCACTCCTGACGCTGGCTTCAGTCGCACTTTCTCGCAGTGGAAGCGACGTCGTCAACAACTGTTTACGGACCAATTTACAGGCGGGACAGCGGTCCGCGGAACTTCTCTAGAGGTTGGAATTTGTGTCATGTTCAAAAGGCGATTTCCAACCGAACAGCAGCAATGCTTCCAGACTCATCTCATCTACTGAAATGGGAAAAGGAGGACGGGCTTTCTGAAGACAAGGGCCCTTGCCAGAATAAGGCCTGATAATTTTCTAATGATTACGTCGTGTAACGTCCCTGTTGCTATATAGATTTTTTTTTTCTTGACCTGCTCGCGTACCTCTATAATATTCAAACGCCGCATAGTGAAGTGAACTCCAGACAAACCTTTCAGAATAATGATGACATTACTCGTCCAGTAAGGGAACGATTCCAAACTTTATTTCGTCACATCCCGGGCGTCACAGCAGGACAACGTAACACGGAAATAACAAGCGCCTGACTGTGTATCTAACCTTGTGATATGGCTGTCGGTTAAGACCGGACTTCCTGACAAACAACGCACAATTTCAGAGCTCATCGACTTAATTATGTTACACATCATTCTTTAGAATTTTGCAATATACATATATATACATACATACATACGTATATGTGTGTTTGTGCATGTGATTAATGAGCTCCATTTCATCAGTTCCAGTTGTTAATGTGATGTGTAAAAGTCTGAAATCTACTCGGGTTAGTTTCTTCACATCCGGTCAAAGGATCAGAGCGGAGGGGAAGTGGCTCGTGTAGGAGGCTCCAGCAAACACGGGTTTGTACCTGCGCTGATTACAGGCAGGTATATATGTAGGGCTGTGACAGAAAGACGTTTGTATTGAAGTGAGGAACCGGGAACACACAACTGATCTCCACACAGTTGAGGTAAGACGTTTATTTGTAGATTTATCGAACCAGGAACAATGGATGCCGCGGTGGGCTGCATCATATTGTGAAGCTTGTTTATATTTTGTACCTCAAAGGCTCCAGTCAAGAACTTTAGTTCTTATCTAGCCTAGGTCTTGAATGGAACAAAAAAAAAGGAAGCAAAAACTGAGAAGAAAGGAGTGTTTGAGCGATTGGAAAAACCTTTCTTTTAAAACAAGGTACGGCATAGTTATGAAGAAAAACATGAGAGAGTAAAACGTTTATTTGTGGAAGGAAAGAAACAAATGTGACAACTGCTGAACTGCCCATCCTTGAGTTGCCAACTGCCACACAGTAATCGTATAACTCAGTGGTTTGCTGCTGCTTCTAGTGGCGAGGATACACAAGCAGTTAGTTAGCAGAGACACAAACCAAAGTAATGTATATAGAAGAAGGAAAGAGGGCTGGTAGTATGGTGCATGGGAAGTAAGTCAAGTTCTGATGTCATGCTAGGAGAGTTGCCTTAAACTCGACAATATTAAGATCTTAGAAATGAAACTGCCTCAGATGTTAGACCCATATTCCGCACGAAGACAAAACAGTCCTTTGTGTTGTCATAGTAACTGTTGATGAGGGAATTTTTAGCATTTGAACAAGGCTCCCTGTTTCGCATGTTTGGTAAATTCTCATAATTTTTTCTGATCTTTTTAGCTGCCCAGCCTTTACTCAAACATTTTGATACAGTATTATGCCCTTAATAATACTGTCACTCTTGGCCGGATTGGGATTTTCTTGGCTTGGTAGGGTCACTCGTGGCGTGGATAGGATCACTCTTGGCCTGGTAGGGTCACTCTTAGCCAGGGCAGGGTCAGTCTTGGCCTAAGTAGGGTCCCCAAGAGTTAGAATGATAACGGGATGAAGTTATGTTGTTGTTCTGTAATAATGCCACTTTATTAGTGGGTATGGTAATCATCATACACCTTTCCCCAACACCATCTCTGGTCCTGGCCTCTCCCCTGGGGAGGGGATTTGGGTAAGATTTCAAAATTCATATTTCTTAAGCCACTCGGCTAATGTTATATCTCTGGTAAAGGCGCTGAGCATATGGTGTTGAGTCTGTTTTCCTTCAGGCAGTGGGAGCTTTCGGGTAATTTCCCAAATGGATGAAATTATACTGTGCTAAAACTGGGGTTCTGTCCAGGATGTCCACACTGTACTTTTGCCACACACCTGTAGGCAGGTGGACGCTGGCCAGACCTGAGTAATAACAAGCAAAGCTTCTGCCGAGATGTGCTCAAAGGACACTAATATTGTTGATCATCGTAGTCACCCTGGATCACCCTTAACCTGTTTTAAGTACCTGATGATGTCTTTCTTAAGACCTTTCTCCCCGTATCATATACAGCACCTCACAAGAGTCTCTGAACGTTAGAATATATTGAAAAAAATCCCACCTTACTTCAAGCGTGTGAAGCTTACAATTTGTACAGATGTGTCCCCTCGTTTCTTGAAGTCGGCCGTACTACTGTGCTGGCTCTTCCAATGGGTGTCGGTACCAAAAGAATATAGGAGATTATAAGGGAACTGCCACTGCCATCGTACATAACTGGAACTTGAAGAAGCGATTACCTTTTACTCCGGTGACCTCTGATCGTGCGCAAAGGCTTCGTCTTCACTCAAGTTGAGTTTTGTTAGAAACTCTTGTGGTGTGAGCTTTCCTCACAGCACATGCTTCAATCATCATATCTTATTCTTGATTTAGTTAGTCACTTGTTACGCACCGCAACATTCTACCATTATGTATATGAGAACAGTATGACGAACCATATCGTAAATTTCTTATCCCATTTGACGTAAAGACCAAATCAACTCAGCTGTATTTTAGTCAGAGAAATATAGGGAGATACCGTTGTAATTACCTCTCTCTACTGTACGGGGAGGGAGTTTTACACACAAATGGGGCTCCATCTTTTAAACTTTCTCCACTGTCGTACAGCCATTTAAACTTCTGTATGCTGTCCAAGTTTACCACATCCTTTTTTAGTTTATTCTGTTCATCCACTACTCTTATATTATGAAAGCACTAACTTACATCGTGTTTTTTAAGGAGTTTCATGTTATATCCTCTTGTTGTCCTATCCTACATCTTTCGAAAAACTTTCCACTGTCTACATCATCAGTCTAGTTGAGTAACTTTAAAGTTGTGATAAGGTCACCCATGCTAGACAAATTTATGGTTTTTAGCTTTCCTTGTCAACTCAGTTCTCTCAATTCTGGTACCATCTTCGTTGCTCTCCTGTTGCCCTACTCTATTAGCTTTTTGTGCTTCTTTAGGTGCTGTGAGCCAACTTGAGAAGCATGTTTTATTTTTAGCCATGAGCAGGATGTAAACTGCTTGCTGGATATTTCATTCACCATATACATAAAGGTTATTCTGATATCTGCTAGAAGCGAGTTTCTTCTGAAGTGGGACTCTGGCTGCTGGTTAAGAACGATGCCACCTTCCAGTAACTTTTGCACACGGAACATGAAGGTTATATCCTGCTGAATCATAATCAAAGAGTCCTTTTTTCGCTTTGTCCCATCCTCATCACTTGACATTTGCCCGAGTTGTAGTTCATTTACGGTTTATCAGACCAACTTTTGATTCTGTCTTGTAGATTAATCCTATCAACCTCGCTTTTCACTTCCCTCGTGGTCTTTCAATCATTTGCAAACATATAACGTAAGAGATCATATCTTCTGGTAAATCATTCAAAGAGGACAAGAAGAGTAACGTTTCTAGAAGAGAACTGTACGGCGCTCCGCTGATGACCATCCATTTAGAGAAGGCTCCTCTGATTTAAGTCCTTTTTCCCTTCCTTTGAGATAATCCTTTGCCTGGTGATCCAGCTTCCTAATTAGCTTCCTATGCGGCAAAGTCAAATGCTTTCTGGCAGTCTGTATGTAAAAGGTAAACCCAGCCATCCCTTTTCTGCAAGACAGAAATCATTCTCTCGTAGAAATCTAAAAGGTTCGTTACACCTGATCTCTTCTCCCTAAAACCGTGTTGTCTCTCACTTCGGTTATTTCTCCTCTGTGGAAAGTCATCCATTTGCTTTCGATCTTTTATTCCAGTACCTTACAGACCAGACGCGTCAGGGAGACGGGTCCGTAGTTCAGTACCTCTTTCCGGTCTCTTTTCTTAGAGATGTGTATGATTTTGATTGGATTTATGCCGGTAACACCAACTAGTTTATTGGGCATCCATGTTCATCCTGTGAGCGGTAGCGCAAAAGGATTACAGAGGTCACAAAGGGTCTTTGTTAGACCCCAATGGGTTAAGTATTACGTAATTTATTACAAAATAGTTCATGACGTAATCTTGATTACATGCATTACAAATCCTTTTATATGGAAAGTTTTTCCAACTTGATGCAAAAAGCGGGTACAGCCTTAGACAATTAAACTGTTTGAGGCAGAGATTTTCTACAAGCTCGAGAGTGATGAGTATGTCGGACAATTAAGCTTCGAGGGCAGATGCCCAATGTTTATTCTAACATTTTACTCTAATCACTCCCCACTCTGCTGGAACACAATGACAGCTCCACCTGCCCTTCCAGAGGCAGAGTTGAGAGATCCGCCGATATAGATGCACTGGACTATGTTCTTTTCAGTCTGGAGTGTCTGTCTGTATATATTAAGTGATTCCCCGAAAGCTATCTTCAAATCGCTCCCTTTATTCCACTAATCTCCCTCCTATGCTTCTTTCCTTAAGGCTCTTATTAAACCCAGCAGGTCTCCTTCGTTACCCAAAAGCTATGATACATGCGAGCACCTGACGCGCCTCTTTGATACCTAAGTTTTAACAAAGTCAACTTACCATTTCGTGTCGCTCCCTTCCCATCTCTCCGGCCCTGTCATCGACCACCGGAGCCTTCGTATACTTGACCCTCTGTAAAGAAAGCGAAAAAAATATGCGCATGAATATACATAAAGGAAAAAAAAACATAAAGGAAAAAACACACACATACATGATGATAATGAGGTAGTGCTAGAAACGTGCAGACGACTTGAGCTCTGGAGGTGAAATCCTTGCTTGGCTCCTTATTCTGATCCTGCATGTAGAAAGAGATAATATAGGAAGGGAGGATCTCCAGTTCTCCCCGGTGCCCGTCCTTGCCCCTGCCCCTCATAGTCGACTTCCTCAAAACGCAGGTGATACTTGGGTAGTGCTCCTGCTCCTCTATCTCATATATATATATATATATATATATATATATATATACTGCCCACGTATTTCCTGCGTGTCGTAGAAGGCGCCTAAAAGGAGGTGGGGGGGA
>JAUUDW010641390.1:0-10913 GCA_032361385.1 Panulirus guttatus
ATTGTGCACGTATAGTACCAAGAGGCGGTACAGAGGCAGCAGCTCTGGTAGCGCACCATAAGAGTAAGGCATCAGCTGCCTTTATGGAAAGGTTAGTGTGTCCACAGTGAGGGAGGGCGATAGTCACGTAATACCTCCATCAAGATAACACAGAACTCCTACTATAAACTCCTGCTATCTTCTCCCGCATCAGCAGTTCCTTATCATCGTACTGCTGGAATTCTAACATATTTTTCAAACATTTTCTATATTCTTTTTCACTTTACTGTTATTGCTACAGTGAAACACTTTTATGTACCGATTGATATCTACTTGTTCATTATGCCATCATTACTCAGGACTGATCGTCATTTGTGAATACCTTGCATGTCGCAAGATTGATGTGGGTAATCACAATCATTAGTTGACTTCAGGGAATCCCCAATATCTTCCTTTAACAAATACTATGTAATGAAATAGTTGCATTGCTTCATCTGGCAACCTTTAAGTCACCCATGTGTATTACGAGTTCCGTCGCAGTATCGAAAATTTCCAAGGTTAAAAAGGATACGACGTGAATTTGTGAGAAGACATTTTAGAAAAAGCAAATTTTCTTATTCAACATACTGTGCTTAGATCATTATCTACTAAGTGAGGGGTTGTTGGTTGTCAGTTAGCGAATATATGTTTGATAAATGTGTTCATATGGATAAAAACAAAAGATCATTTCAAGATAAAGAGTAACTGAAAAAAAAATCTACAATGTATAAAAATATGAACACAAAAAATGAGAGAAAACTATATTATCATTGAACGTCCGACATGCCTGGCTCATTTGTATTGCGGTAGAAAGATATTTGTCAGAGTTCAGGATATCGGGTCATCACGTGTCACGAAACAGGCGACATTTCCCTGATATTCGGTTGATATATTACACGCAACAGGAAGAAGGCGTCCTCAATAGCCACTCTCAGTTATCGCCTCTGTCATCAAAAGATTTGTCTACACGAGGAACAGAGAGAGAGAGAGAGAGAGAGAGAGAGAGACGACGGTTATATTCCCTAATGAGAGAAAAGGTTATCCTACTCATCAATAGCCGATTGTTTGGAAAGAGTACAAAGCCGAATGACAAAAAATAAGAAAGTATCCCTGGAATTAGAAACCTCACTTATGAACAATAGGTTAAAAAGGCTGAATTTACACTCACTTAAGAGGAGGAGGGCTAGAGGGGACATGACTGAAATTTTAAAATGGGCTAAGGGCATTAATAAAGGTAACATGATTAAAGTTCTTAGAATGGCGCCATCAGAGAGAACAAGAAATAATGGATTTTATTTAGAAAAAAAATAGATTCAAGTCGAATGTGGGTAAACATTGGTTTGGGAATAGGGTAGTAGATTTACGGAATAAGTTGCCAGGTACAGTAGTGGAAGCTGAGTCTTTAGGTAGCTTTAAACGAGGGTTGGATGTGTTTATGGGATCAGACGGTAGGTTGTAGGGTGGACAGACTCAGGACCTGCCTAGTAGAGTCAATTAGCCTATTGCAGTGTCCTCACTTCTTATGTTTTTTATGTTCTAATGTTCTACTACAGGTTCCGTTTTATATCACATACTAGAACTGACAGTATGATAAACTAATGCCCCACCCTTTTAGGTATTTGGATCCCTATTAACTGCAGCCGGTACGTATATAACTGATGAATTAAGAACACCAGGCAACATCAACATTCACAGGTAGTGCCCGCAAACCAGTCACCATTAATTCGTCAATACTTCACGAGTAACAGGCTAGTAATAGTCAAGGCAAGCAGTAGCCATTCATCACCAACACCTTAACCTCAGAGGACCAAGCTAGCGTTGGCACGCAGGTAGAGCAGTACTGCACCGTATCTTCTCTGGTACTACACGATGTTCGTGCCACGAAAACACAACTGCAGCACCAGCAATAGCTGAAAGAAAACGCGAAACACAGAGACGACATAAAAGATACACGCATCAATAAACATCAACATGGTGGCGAAAATAAGCAATTCAAAATGAAAGCAAATTTTAGTAATTCTTAGAATAAAAGACAAACTTACCTTACAAAAGCCTCCAGTAACACCGGAGTTATACACCAGAGTACATCAGTCCGCCTACAATCAACAAAGCCCTAAAAATGCTAAAGTAATGTGAACAACAAACCAATAGCATACCAGCAGTGTATTATCAATGCATCAGCAACTCATCTACTACACCAATTATATATAAAGAATATTCCTACAATGTACCTGTAACGCACACCAATGATATTGATAATGCATCAATAATATAACAAGGGTACCACTCATGGACCTAGAATACATCAATAACAGTGACAGGCCATACCAACTGTGCACTGATGACGCTTCAGTAATGCACTATTCGTCCACTAGTGACGCATCAGCGGTTCACAAACAGTGCTGCAGTAGCGCACCAAAAACGTACCAACAGTGCACCAATGATGCTTCAACAGAACGCTTATAGTTTACCAGTATCACATCAACGGTACACTAACAGTGCACCATGAAAGGCCAAAAAATATACCGGCGGTGCATCGGTGACATATTAACGGTACGCTAACAGTACCACTGGTGACACATCACTTATGTATCAAGAATACAACAGTGACACATCAACGATAAACTAAAAGTGCACCAGTAACGCAAAAACAGTGCGCCAGTGACGCACCATTAAACTTAAAGTGCAACAAGGATACCAACAGTGCACCAGTGACTTGACAACGGCGCACCAACAGTGCACCAGTGACTTGACAGCGGCGCACCAACAGACAGTATACCAAAAGTGCACAGGTGATACATCAACAGTACAACAGTGACTCGCCGATAGTACACCAGCAGTGCACCTGTGATAAGCCAACAGAACTGCAACAGTACAACAGTGACTCGCCAACTGTGCACCAGGGATACACCAACAATGCATCAGCGATACACCAACAGTACAACAGTGACTCGTCAACAGTATACCAACACTGCAGCACTATTTCACTTACAATCCACCAACAGAAGGCCAGACACCACCATCTATACACCAACACTGTACAAAACAAAGACTGTATCGCACGTCGTACCAGGTATTACCGATCGTAAGTTCCCCCGGAGGGGGGAGCCTGGAACCATTAAAGATTTTATCACAGTGTTGCGTGTTATGGTACCATGTCACGAGACCACCTGCTGCCAGGTGATCAGTTGCCTGGGCGTGCCCTGTGAGGCCTTGAGGGTATAAGCTGGTCATGACAGGTCACCGTGGGTCGTCACCGTGGGTCGTGCTGGGTCATCTCTGGTCGCTGGGAGCAACTGTTAGCATGTGTCATTCAGAGCCATAAACGGACGTCTGGGGTTATTGTGTCGTCCAGCTGAGGAGGTCAGCTGATGTCGTGGGTACAATCTGAGGTCGTAGCGAACCTGGTGAAGATATAGGGTCAGCTGGAACTGTGGAGGGTCACCTGGTGTCCTGGGCATCAGTTAATGCCCGAGAAGTCACGTGGTACCAAAAGCGGTGGACTGAAGTCTCGAGAATCGGGTCGGAGTCTCAACGGGGGTCACGGAGAGTCGTGGAATCGTGATCATCAACCACTGTCGCTGAGGTGATCTGGAGTCGTAGGTGCTCATCAGAAGCCTTAAAATAGCATTCAATCACGGTAATAATGCAGCGGACACATGGGAGTCTCGAGCTCACGAGATCAGCTCTGGTTGATGAGAATCGTCTGTTGTGGTTGGAGTAAATCTGGAGTTAAGGGGGCCAGATGTTATCTAGGGTCAACAGACTTCTATGTGGGTGAGGAGGGGTGTTGTACGAATGTATGAGAGTCACGGAATCCACCAGGGCTGAGGTTAGCTGTGGTCGTAGTGTTGAACTGGTGCCGTGGGAGACGACTGAGGCCAGAGCGACTGACTGGGATCATACAGAGGATATGTTGCCGTTGGAATCAGTGAAAATAAAAAAAACATAGAGGTGAACAGATGTGGTGGTCAGAGCGTTGACTGGGGTCCAATGGAGTACCAGTAAGATCATCCTAGTTAGTAACAGCACATATGACCCAGCTAACTCTCCTTACCATTACAACAGTAACTGTGACTTCCCATGGAAACTTCAGGATACACATCAGTAACTGTCCACTATGATGAACAACCTGTTGGAAGCGTCAGTCCGCACTCGCAACCTCCTTCATGACAACTCGTGTTAATAAAAAACATGGACATACGAGCAACAATATTCCCAGATATCAAAGCATTGTTGTGTATCTCTCTTAGATTCTGCAATCATGTTATTCAGTCACTTCGGAAGTTTTTTTTTATTTCCATCAGACAGGATAGCGTCACATGTAAAAATGAAATGACTGCGTCAGGAACAGTGTAATTGAACTACAGTGCCGGTGTTTCCTAGCAGTGAACTGAGAGAAAGCTGAGTTACCAAGACTAAAGCTGAAGTTTTCGCCAGACAGTAGTTCTGATAAGCTTTCATTTCGACCAACAAAGCTGGGCGCGTATTCTAACTGATTCGCCAGAGGGAAAATCCAAATCCTACCGTGTTACAGATTTCACTACACAAATGCTGCCACATTGCATAGGGAAAAGCATTTATAACAATGATCTTTTACTTTATAACAATGGGGTATGTCATACGTCTGTCCCACGGGAAAAATATATTTCCCATTTCCTTTCAGCAATAAACGACTGACAGTCCTGCAAAGTCGTCTGTTGGGATCGAGGTGATGTGATCTTGCAGAAGATGCAATCCTGTCTATATATATTTTTTTCTTTGGAGAAATCACTGCAACATCTGTGGTAAAGTTAGTCGATCAGATACAAATTAATAATCATATTATCGGAAAATTCTAAACGTAACGTACAGAGCTGGCTCACCTCCTGTCATACAAGCAGGAGTGAAGAGCTACGCTTTCCCGATTCTTACTAAGCACCTGCCATCGTTATTCCACACACACAGTCATAGCTTATGAAGTAGACATCCGCAACACCATACAGCCTGCAGCTATACTTCCTACAATCACAAAATACCACCTCAGAAAGATTATTCAGAAACTTTCGTTTTGTTTAAGTAGACGTCATAACGGTTCATTAATCACCATTCTAACTCTTACTTAACAAAAAGAACTTGCCGTTCTTAGAGAGGCTGAAACAATCAGGAAGAAGAAAGATCAAGGCCCAGTGACCTCTCACAGGCCACCTGCTACCTTATTCATCCAAGAAACCACACAACTGGCACATCCACAATTTCAGTAATCATAATGATGATTGTCATCTGTCGATCGAACATGTACATGATTAATAAGGAACTTTTCAGCCGACTGGTGATCATGGGTCACTTAACTCATTGCGAGAATCGTCCTGTAACACTACATCATGGCACTAAGTAACGACGCTAATATGACAGCGTAAAAAAAAATAGCATCCTTTCACTGGCGTCCAATACCCGAACAAAGCACAGCAACAGTATTAAAGGAGCGGAGCAACACACGGCACATACAGAGAGCAGGAATCAATGAAAATACATCGGAATTCGTTAAAATGATCCTCTTCCTAAAGACTACTGACTCCTGATATCAGAAGACGCTGGAAACAACAAAAGATAACAAAGAAACTAACTCAACAATAAGCAGGATCAGGCTGAAGTTCACGGAAGTTTTACAATCTGAGCTAAGCCACGTTATTCAGAGATTCCCTTTCTAGTCATAGAACGTAAGGAATGAGGGTGACGCGTATGTCTAAAGAAAAACAGTAGTTTATGGCTGGATCCGACACGGTCACCAAGATAGTGATAACAGCAAGCCTTCCTATATCAAGGCTCCAGATCACACTGGGGTCGTGAAGGTCATATCTAAGGTTGCGAATCGTCGTCCATCGGGCTTGTGTAAAGCAGCCATCAAGGGCCGTGATTAAGATGGCGCGTGAACATGACTGTAAAGCCCCGAGTCAAAGACACGAGAACAGTAACTATCATGGATGATTTTCTACCAAAACAAATGCCTCGGTCAATACTACTGGTAAACACTCGACTGATATTGGCCCTCTTTATGGTTCCACACAGATGACTGAGCAGCACTCAGGAAACATGGAGGGGGGGAGGGATGACCAGGGGAAAAGGAAGCCTTTGGAGAACGAAACAGTAATAAATGTAAACTTTCTATTCAGCAGTTGGTGTAGAGAAAAACTACGTTCAATGGATTATGTAAAAAGTTCACTTCGTTTATCTCTCTTCATTGTAAGTGTAATCTTATTCGTATTTTCAGTAACATGGCTTTAAACATTTGCTCTAACTAATTCAGGCTTTTTGTCGTTTTAAGAACTTCCGCCTACCAGAAGTGGTCCCTCCCAGGTTTCGTAAGGTTTTCCCTCACAAGTAATAACCCTGTTTCCAACATCCATCGCCTATCCCACTAACTGTGACATTTGCCCTACTACATCACTCTCCCACCATCAGATCTGGTCCTTAAATTCATTCCACCATATTCAGCCATCAAGTGTATCCCTTACCTTCACATAAACAATCTCTCTCCTCTAGCTCTGGCTGGTAACTACACTCCGAGTGTCTCCTCCCATCAGCTGTAGTCTCTCTACCCACAACTACTGTCTCTTTCACCTGCTGAGGTTCCTTCCCTCACTCCCAGTACCACACAGCAACAGCTGTAGTCCCTGCACCCGACTCCAGATGCCTCCTCACACCAGCTCTTCCGTCCTACTCCCTTCCTATCACCGCCTCCTCTCCTGCTGCCTCTTTCTGGGGCCTACTAACTCCCAGACCTTCCTCCCTCTTTCCCATCTGTGGCTCCTGATTTTCATCAAATTCTGCCACGAAGGAAGATGGAGAACATGAAGAGTGTTGTAACTTGAGACGTGCTTAGAACTCGAGGAGAAATGATAATAATGGAGTATGAAGTTGAGGAAGAGAAAATCAGGAAGTGAGGATAACCGGAGAGTGAGATGAATAATGATGATGATAGTGAAAGCCAGACTGAGGAAAACTAGTAGTCTGAATTAAAAGGAAAGTTGGGAGGAACTGAAGATGAAGAGTAACATATAACAAGAACAGCTCCACTGGAGCACCATATACCTAGTGTGTCTCAAGCAGTAGACACAGTGTAAGAACAGCTGATTCAAGCCACCTTCTGACCTCCGAGCACCTGCTGCGTTCCTGGCTGTATGAAGTAACAGCGGCACGTTCATTCTCTTGGTTTATCACCCAGAGGGTAAGAGAAATGTCGAGTTCTCTGATTAAAGAAACGAAAGAAGTGTTGAAGATCTGGCGCTATTAAGACAAGAGGAAGAAGAAACAGAAAGACTAGAAGACGACTCAAGAGGAAGGAGAGTGATGAAAGAAGATAAGAAAAAGATGAAATATAAACAAGCACAAATTGAACGTGAATGATAAAGAGTGATATGTGAATACTGAAGAACCTAGTGCACTAGGGAGCTCAAGAAGTCTTTTGAATTTTAAACTTTCGTGTAGTAGTTGTGGGAAATTTTCAGAGTTCGCAGGAAGACTCTCTCAGATGCACATTTCATTAAGCTTTGAAACGTACCTTCAACTTAAAGTCATTAAACTTCTCGATATTCTTTTTTGAGAGAAAGATCTTGCATAGAAGAAAAGATGTTTGAGTCTCTTAAACTTCAGTTCGGCTCACACTTCCGAAGTCACAAACTTATGCTGATGCCTGAACCAAGACAACTTCCTTAAGATCCAGCGCTCAGTCTTGAGAACAGACTCAACCCCCGCCACTACCTCCTGATCATAGTTATAAACTCACTCGAATTATACCGAAACCTCACTTCTGCAGTTGTGAGAATCAGTTCCCACTCAGGAAATAGGTGTCATTTGTACAACAGATGAGTGGCAGTCACTCAGATGACTGTTCTAGCCAGTCAGAAGATATGTATGTACACATCAGCAAACATATAATTCTACAAAGGACAAAAGATTACGCCAGGTATGATATTCTGCCTGGGAGAGAATGAATATAATGAGCTTCACACTTCCTTTACGTTATTACCCAAGATACGGAAGCTGACGGTGGGCCGGCCAGAGGATGTCAGGACTGAGACACTGGCTCTGGCTGTAGTGGCCACGGTGCAAGAATAGTGGCACCAGTGATCGTGGTGATGGTGGCAGAATTAACGATATTGGTGACGATCACCATAGTGAGAGTGATGGTAATAGTAATGGTGATGGTGACAAGGATAATGAGAAACTGTGACCAGAGTGACTGGGAAGACAACACTGATAACAAGAAACACAGTGACAAACAAAACAGTAGTGACAAAAACCGTAACAGTCACGGTAACGGTGAAAGTAGGTCAATGAAGAATACATTAACCACGACAGTGACTTTGATAGTGACGTCAGCAGTGATGGTGAACGAAAGAAAAACCGTGACATCAAGAGTGACCAAGATAAGGTAACAAAAGGTCAAATGTATTTCTACAAAGCAACTTTTCTGGGTAGCTTAGAATAACGAGAATAGTAAAGTATACCTTCTAACGTACGTGAGGTTCGAAATAGATTTACACTGAGAGGAAAAATATATGAAATTCAGGTCAATGTGACAATAATGATTATTACATATGATATGTGTGCAGATTTTTGTTAAAGACCATAATCAGGACTAATTACATTAATCACTATGAGCTTTGGATATTCAGTATTTATCAAAACATATGTAACAGCAGAGTGATTGACAGTGAAGCATTTGACTGTACAATGGTGAGAATAGCTATACACAATTATCGAGAAAAGTGATGGTCATTTATCTGAGACAATAGTGACTGTGATGAAGATGATGAGGACTGTGAAGATGGCAGTGAAAGCCTCGCACTATAAAACAACTTCCATCACAAGACTCCATCCACCACATGATCTTACTAGACTAAACCCTGGTAGTCCAAGGTAGCCTGGAGACATGCCATTCACTTAGTGAAGATGATCAGGTGCTGTTGTTGGTATTTCCACCTCCAACATTCCTAAGCTTAAACACATAATTCCCTACTGAGGATGGCTGGTGATGAGGCAGGACACGACACAACACTATACCCTGCAAGGTGTCAACCTTCCACTACACTCCTGACACAGGACACGACACAGCAATATATCCTGCAAGGTGTCGCTTACCATTACAACAAAGTATATCAAAAATATATGAATGTATGCTCCTTCTCACCAGTGTCATGTGGGGTAGCAAATGATGCGTAATAAGAACAACTTACATATAATATTCAGTTGCATTTAATCTGCTGGGGATAAACTAAATAACATTAAGAATTTGCTAAAATGATACTATGGAGGGCGAGGGTCTTTGTCATCAGTCAGTAAAAACAAGTAAGTTACTTAAAACGTCAAAAATCCTAGACAAAATAAGTGCCTTATTTGTTAAAGATCAATAATGATCACTAACAAATAAGTGTTTCTAGTCCTAATCACATCTTTTCTTCCCTTGAGCACATACAGATAGGATTCGCATAATTGGCTTTAGTGTCGTTTGACTTGTCAAAGTTACTCAAAGGGAGATCGAGTTACTCTCTTGACCTTCAGTGGTGCCATACTAAGGACTGCCAGACAATGTCATACCATATAGTACCAAGTAATACCAGAACTTGTAGTGCCAGTTGATGATATAGGTGCTATTGTGCACAGTTTCAAGCACTGTCAATGCGCTTAGTAACAGGTAGTAGGAAAAATCTCACAAAGAAAATAATGAATTGTAAGGGCTGAATTATGATTATTGTACATAAAGTATGGATTGAAGAATGAATATCAAAGGTATATAGGGCGTGCCAAGGAACATCCACCTAAACTGAGGTGATCTAGAATGAATCTAAAGAAAATATGAGTGTGTGTGTGTGTGTGTGTGTGTGTGCGTGTGCGTGTGTGTGTGTGTGTGTGTGTGTTCATCATGTTTCCCGATTTTTTATTAATCAGCACCAAACTTGTCACAGTGATACACGAAGATATGAAGACTGTCATAGAGGGTCCAAGTTTTGGATCACCATATAATTTCATAGGAGGGTTTGCAGCCCTTTCCATCCTTCCATCCCGATATTTTCTACAATTCTTGATCAATCAGCACCTAACATGATATAGTGATACAGGCTGACATAAGAAAGATCCTGGGTGGTTGTTGGGTGGCAGCCTCCCCTCCTCCTCCTCCTCCCCCCAACCTAATTTCATAACAAAACAGTTTTTATTTCACCCATCCAACGGACGGGTACCCCACAGGTAGTAAATGAATGATGGTGAAAATGGTATCATGCAAAAAACATTCTAAACGCCACATTGCCAGATATGACAATACATGGTAGTTATCTAATAACCCAGTTTACAAAACACCGTATAACAACGATGGAAAACATACATAGTGCGATGGAAATAATTCAACTCCATCGCACTAAGTATGTTAAATGTCTCGTTACAACTGTTCTCCCGGGTTGACAATACTGCTCACTCTGCGCATAGATGCACAAAGAAGGAAAGGCTTCAAGAGGCTTCAAAAGACAACATCAAAAGTTTCTGTCAGAGATATATAAATACCATTAATATATTTCACTGGAAAAAAAGAAAGACTGGATAGGATACCTGCGTCTTTCATTTAAATGTGACATTACATTTGAACTTTTTATCAGAGACGTTTTCTAATAAGAAAGCAATAAACGAAAATAGTGAGATAAGCTTTTAAAGTGTGCTTACAGTATCCAATATACTTTCCAAGGTTATATGTGGCAAATAACAACCTAGCCCGGCGCTCACGGCCAGCAATAAATGCAAGTCGCTTGTTACTTCCACAGAATGACAGTATACAATGGGAGCGAGAGGCAATATATGGCTGGCCAATGGCACTCCACGAGTGCACATAACAGTGGTACCAGAGCCGCTGGCTCTCTCGTTGG
>JAUUDW010641401.1:0-10913 GCA_032361385.1 Panulirus guttatus
AAGGGAGAGAGCAGTACAAAGTAGAAGAGTCACTGGGTCCCATAATAGAATGATAATGGATAGACGTGTAAGTATGGAAGTGAAGAGAGGAGTAAGGGACAGCACAGAACTCTCAACCCTGACCTATGCAGCCAAAACATGGACATGGAATGAGTCACAGAGGTCAAGAATCCAGGCTTTGAAAGTGAGCTACTTTAGAGGAACGTGTGGTATGACTAGATGGAACAAAGAAAGAAATGCTGGGGTGTATGAGAGATATGGTATGGCAGGGAATGCAAAGGAAATGAAATGTGGAGTAGTAGAGTTGGTGAAACATGATACGTTTAGATGATTTGGGCATGTGGAAAGAATGCAAGATGGAAAGTTTACAAGGAAAATGTATGATAGTAAAATTAAAGGTTAGTTGAGAGAGGAAGATCACCTGTAACAAGGAGAAATAGAGTGGAATAATACTGGAGGGAGAGAAATGGTGAAAGAATGCATGGAATAGTGGGTGTGAGGGAGCCATGTAAGGACAGGGATAAGTGGAGACTCTTTTGCTGTGGCCACCCCCTTAACGGGTGATCCCGAAGGTAGTGGGCATCAGGTATATAGATTGATAGATTTTTTGCAGATTGTTAACCTTTTTTCAAAACATTTTCTTATCCTCCATAAAGTTTGCTGATACTTGCTCTCCTCAATTCTCATTTGCTATCTTTTTCAAACCCTCTTGACCTTCTGCTTCTTTTTCTAATTCATCCCCCAGTTATTTGCACTTCTTCTCTGTAAGTACAGCCTAAATGCCCTCCTTTTCTCTTTCACTAGCAACTTATTTCATCATCTCACCACTCACTACCCTTTCTAATTTGCCCGTCTCCCAGTTTATGTATGCCACATGTATCTCTCACACATGCCAGCACTGCTTCTCTAAATACCTCCCATTCCTCATCCACTCTCCTTGCTTCATTTATTCTCACCTTTTGCCATTCTACACTCAGTCTCTCTTGTCATTTCTTCACAGAATTCTCTTTTCCAAGCTGACTTCCTTCTCCCTTACCTCCACAAGATAGTGATCAGACATCCCACCGGCTGCCCTTCTAAGCACATTTACATCCAAAAGACTCTCTTTTATGTGCCTGTCAATTAATATGTTATCCAATAATGCCCCCTGTTCATCTTTCCTACTCACGTATGTACATTTGTGTATGTCCCTCTTTTTGATTCAGGTAATCCCAATCACCAGTTTTTTTCACCACACAACTCTACAAGTTGTTCACCAATTCCATTCATAATGCTGCATACTCCATGCCCCCTAATTATACCTTCAACTGCCACATCACTCACCTTTGCATTCAAATCACCCATCAGTATTACCTGGTCTCTTGCATCAAAACTGCTGACAGACTCACTCATCTGTTCTAAAAATTTGCCTCTCATACTCTTTCTTCTCATAGCCAGGTGCATAAGCACAAATAATCACACATATCTCACCATCCACATTCATTTTGTTACCCATATCAATCTACAATTTATTTCCTTATACTCTTTCACACACTCCCACATTCCTGTTTCAGGATTAGTGCTACTCCTTCCTTAGCTCATGTTTCACCAACCCCTGACTTTACTTCTAAGACATTTTCAGACCGTTCTTCCCCTTTACCCCTGAGCTTCGTTTCTCTCAAAACCAAAACATCCACGTTTCTCTCCTCAAACGTACTACCTATCTCTCCTCTCGTCTCATCTTGATTACATGCACACACATTTAGCTATTGAGGAGGATGTGCATTCTCTGCTTGGCTCTTTCTTCTGTTCTTTCTTTTAGAAATTGAAATACAAGAATGGGAGGGTTTTCAGCCCCCTGCTTGCACCCATTTAGGTGCCTTTACAACATACAGGGAATACGGAGGTAGAATTCTTTTCCCCTACCCCAGGGATAATAGAGTACTGTATTATGTAGGTAAATCCTTTACCTTTGCACAGGTTAATAAAAGCCAGTTTATCTTCTTACAGGAACTTGTCAGGACTTTTATCAAGCGAGAAGATTTGGAGGATGCCATTGAAACTGCTTTAGCAAACCCTGTTGATTACAATTTTGCCATTGATGAAGAGGGGTATATATTCCGTGGACGTAACACCAAACCTGAGGATATTGCTGTGGAGGACAGGGAGAAACTTGCAAGTATAGAGCTGTATTAGGTAACTTTTGCCTTAGAAAATTGTTGATTTACAATGGCAATTGAATATTTTCAAAATATGTAACCCGTCTGCTGCATCTCTCATGTTTGATACAAGTTGTAAACATTTTATCCACCTTCAAGTGGACTTTGTTCTTTGAAAAGTAATTTGATATTCTTTATTACTTTTCAGATATGTGTGTTAAAGACAGCTGTTGATCACTGGCAGAATGAACCTCATAAACCATACACCACAGAGACAGTTGCTCGGTTGTTGTAGACAAAAAGTAATTAAATAAAGTTATTTTTTCATGTACTTATCCAAAAGGATGATAGATAGTCATGTTTGGATAAAACAAAACATGACAATACAGTGATTGAGGTTATTTACATTTATATAGCACTGCAGAAAATCAATATACTTCACTAAATTCCATATACTGAACAATGATATCACTCTGTTGTGGAGTTGTGGATGTGAATTATATACTTTCTTGGTAACTCTGGGGCAGTTGAATGACTTTTGGAGAAAGATACTCTTCAAGTTATGTAGATATTAGCTATATTCCCATTATATGGGGTAGATCAAATATATACATGTGCACTTTGTAAAAAGTAATCTTGCAAAACTAGCATCCCCAGTCCATAGATTGGGGAGGATAGCCTTGCTACCTTGACCCAATTTTTTAATGTTGCATCATGTATTCATAACTTATATATTAAATCATAGGGAAGTTTTATATACATATGACAGTGATTGACACGAATAATAAGCTGTTGCATTTTTTCTTTAAAGATTATCTGTTGTACAAATGTTACGCTGTTATGCTGCTCTGAATGTAGGATATTAAAGAGTAGTAAATAAACATATGGTTTGAAACATTTTTATTGTAAGGCAGTTTGTTACTACATTAGAAATGTAAATCCCATTTGGTGTTATGCATTAACCACTGTGTGATTTTAGCTTACTTCGAGCATGATTGGCCATGCCATATAAATTATTTATAAACATACAACAGAATTCCTTTATATATGTTACTATTTGACATGAAATATGAAGAAACTATTTTTGAAGTTATATTTAAATGTAACTTTACAGATTTTGTATTATGTTAACCTTTTTAGTACCATATAGTACATATGATGCAAACATGACAACTAAAGTAACATCAGATACCTTGTTAGAAATTCACCCAAGACATCTGTGTACATGGAACAGCTCTGGAGACATCGGCTGCAATCAACATAATTCCAGAATACGCCAGTATATTGCAAAAGATTCTGAGTGCTAGGGTGGGCAATGTGGCAATCAAGGTTATAATTGGGGAAAATGTCCATGTTGTACATGCATATAGGGAAAAGCAGGTCTGCTGAAAAGGGGATGGAGGTCAGGAATATGGGGAAAAGGTGTATGCTGTTGGGTGCGGTCAATGGTTTTTAATGGACTGTGAACTAAGTGAAATGTGTAAAGAGGTTGTTGGATGTGAACATAGTGAAAGGGTTGGCAGGATGGATGTTTGAGGCGAGAGTAAAAAGTGCAATTGGTCAGGGAAAGAAGAGAGAATTACGTAAATATGAAAGAAGAGGTGAAAGTTAGCAAGCTTGGAAAAAGGCCTGTGTGTACAGTTACTACAAGAGATTAAGTGAAGAATGGGATTGGGTGAGACGAAGTGAAACAAAAGGAGCTAAAAATATTTCAGGAAGTAGTGCTTATATGTTTACGTAAAGTACTTGGCATGCACAAGATGGAATGTGATCATAAGAGAAAGGGTAATGAGTGTTGGAATGAGGTAGTTAAGCCACTTAGAAAAAAGAAGAGGGAGCTGGTTGAACATTATCTCCAGGGAAAAAGTGACAGTGATTGAGAGGAGAACAGTTGAAAATGGTGGTAGATTATTAGAAAGGTATCAGTACAGCGTATTGCCATCGATTACCATTGATAAGTGCTTCTTGTGCGTTAAGTGTTCCTTCACTTTAATTACATTTATTAATTTTTCACTCTACATTTGGGTAATTTATTTTCTGACTACAATGGCACCAGCTACTCATTACCCACATACATCCTGTGTTCCAGGTTTTATTAAGGATTCTATGACAATGGGGTCAGACTGAGCATACACAGATTGTTTGTTTTGTGTATCCTGTAGTAACCTGGAAGAAAAGTTCTGCATAACCTTTAGTAACCTGGACGAGAAGTTTAAACAGAGTGATCAAAGTGAAATTAAGGTAGAGCTGAAAGCCTTAAATGCGGAAAGATTGATACATAGGGAAGAGATGGAGAGTTTGAAAAGGGCACTCCGTACCTCCACATAACCTCCTCTTCCATATCTGTCTAATGCCCAATACCTGCCCCAACCCACCCCCAGTGGTACCCTTCACCCACAGCCCATTGCCCCACATCCCCTCTTAAACTTCATGTTCAACCTACCCCTCGGTCCCCTCATCCTGCTACCTCTTACCCCCACCTAAACCCCCAGTCCTGTCCTTAACCTCATTATGTTCCCCCTACCCCTCAGCTCCCTCATCCTGCTACCTGCTCTTACCTCCACCTAAACTCCTCTCAGCCTCACCTAAACTCCCAGTCCCAACCTAAACCTCATCATGTTCAACCTACCTCTCAGCTTCATGTCCTGCTGCCTCCTCTCGCTCTTACCTTATCTCCTCTCATCCTCACCCAAACTCCCAGTCCCATCCCTCCACATTGGTCCCCCCTCGCCCAAATTCTAAAACCTCCTACAAGTCTACATCACATCTCAGCAATCCACCCAGCCAATCCCCTCCTCCTTCTTCATGGGACCACTTTCCCCTCCTCCGAGCCCCGTCGGCCATAACCATAAGCATCTGATACACAGTACTCAGCAAACTGCTAGAAAAGAGCAAAGAAAACTGTTCCATAATTATAGGCGACTCATTGGTAATAAATCTAAGTAAACACTTGATGGGGAATATCAAAAGCTAAGAGAACAGTCTACATTTACCCCGGTGCCAGAATTTCCCACATTAAGCAAAAGGTTAAAGACATTAAAGTACCAACTAAAAAGCCATGTGTAGCAGTGAATGTTGGGAGCAACGACGTTTGCGGCATAAATTCAAATTCAGAAGTTATCATAGAAGAATGCAACTAGCTGAATGGTACCCTGAAAAATAGATCAGATAACGTTAAAGTTGGTGCTCCCCGTGACTTAACGTAGTTAACTATGCCCTAAGACTGAGAGACTGAAGTGCTTGTGTACGGATGCTAAAATTGGTTTTTTAGATTAGTCGCTTGAATTCATAAAAGACAAAAAACTCTATAGCAAAGACGGCATTCACTTCAGCAATAAGGGGCAGAACTCTTAGCAATGCAAATCAAAGATCACATTGCCTTACAACTACAGGGGAAAAGTTTTTGTTGAGACCCAGAAGAGGTCGGTGCTGACCACACCAAACAGGAGGTTGAGGTCAGGTCGGATGATATTACATGTCACACGAGGTCAGATTGAATTCCCTCCCTACCCCATCAGACAGTGACGTTAGGGATATAGGTTATGGGGGCTCTTCACACCTAGGTCTAAAAATAGCTGGTCACCAAATCATACCACCAGTCTCCTACAGAAATCACTCAAAAGAAATCAATTGGACTTTACATGAGTATGAGATCCATCCTAAACAAAATAGCTGAATTACATTGTTTGGTTAACAGTGAACACGATGATATCATTGGTATAACAGAAACATTTTTGAACATGAAAAACAACAATCTGATTTATGAGTACAGTGTACCAGACTGTAGATTGTTTGTAAGAGATAGAGACAGCCGAGGAGGAGGAACTGTACTGTATTTAAAATCTTACCTAACCCCATCGAAATTCAGACTACAATATCTGGTGCTGTTGAACATTTGCATGTTCAGATTAGCACAGAATCTTCCAAACTTTACATAGATGTCATTTATAGATGCCCTTGTCAGCCAGCAGGTACTGACACTGTCATGTATGAGAGTTTACAAAGGGCAATACAGGATAAAGACTTGATCATTGTTGGAGATTCTAATCCTCCAGAAGTCAACTGGCAGACTATCTCATATGTAGACAGTGAATCTGTTAGACTTATCAAACTTTTTCAATGACAATTTTCAGTACCAAACCATCACCGATCTGACAAGGGGAGCTAATACACTTGATTTACTTCTTGTATCCTAGAAGTTCTTAGGAACTAATACCCATGTTGGAGGACATCTAGACACTTGTGACCATGAAATGGTTAGGTTCAACATAAATATCAAGACCAACTCCCCTAAAACCAGTACTATAACCCCTAACTTTAAAAGGGCAAATTTTAATGGGCTGTGTGATGCATAAAGAATCTCACTCTTGTTGGGTCATGCCCAGAGGAATTATGGGCCAGTTTTAAGCATCAGTTTATGCACCATCAAGTCACATTCATTCCCATGCATGACAGAAAGAATAGAACCAACAACAAGCCTGAATGGTACTCCCAAGATATTGCAAGAGATATATGGCACTGAAATAAAGTCTATAAGCTTAAGAAATCGGACAATGACCCAGATATTGCAACACAATATAACGCAATCAGAAGACAAGTGAAAGCTCATACCAAAAATACCAAGAATGAATACGAGGTGAGTATTGCAAGAGATAGTAATAGTGATCCTAAAAGGTTGTATAGATATATCAATAATAATAAACATATAAGGAGTGGAATAGGACCCTTAGTAAATGAAAATGGGGAACCCATTGTGGACGATAAAAGCATAACAACAACTCTGAGCAAGTTTTTAAGTTCTGTCTTTATGCCAGAAAACGACTTGAATTTTGAAATAGTGATAAATAGCACTCACATGCTAGAAAATTTCACCATCACAATTAGAGAAGTACTAATACAGATAGATAATTTAAAGACCAATAAAAGCCCAGGTCTTGATCGTTTCTATCCACAAGTGATTAAAAACAAATGCATAATTGCTGCTCCGTTAACCCAGATTTTCAATAAAGCATTTTCGGATGGAATAGTCCCACAGTACTGGAGATTGGCAGATGTCACTCCTATATACAAAAAGGGAAGCTGCGAATTGCTTGGTATTAGCCTCACATCAATTATATGTAAACTTCAAGAGTCGATTATTAGAGATAAAATCATAGCATATCTGGAACAATACAGCCTGATCAATAATACATAGCATGGTTTATAAGATGCAGATCATGCCTTAGAATTCTCCTTGAATTCTATTATACATCATTCAATACTCATGACAAAATGAAAGCAATAGATATAAAATTTCTGGACTTCCAGAAAGCATTTGACAAAGTTCCCTACATTAAATTGATGCACAAAGTCCAAGCCTTGGGGATTACTGGTTGCATAGGACAGAAGCCTGGTTACATGATAGGGAGCAGAGGGTTGTAATGAATGGGGAATCATCATTGTGTTCACCTGTCACTAGTGGAGTCCTCCAGCGATCCATACATGGGCCTATGCTTTTCAGCATTATATTAACAATATTGATGTAGGGCCAAATAACTTAGTTTCCAAATTTGCAGATGACACAAAGATCGGCCATGCCATATTAGCTGATGAAGATAGGCTAAGATTACAAGGGGATCTAGATAAAATCACTGAATGGTCTAGTAAATGGCAAATGCTATTTAACATCAATAAATGTCATCTGTTACAAGTACGAAACCCAAACAAAAAATCTGATTATGAACTGTCTCCAATAAACTTCAAATTCCCCTAGCATTCAATGAAGCTGCCAAGAAAGGAAACAGGATTTTAGGATTTTTAAACAGAAACTTTATGCACAAAAGCAAGGATGTGTTATTACCACCATACTTAAGTCTAGTTAGACCACACCTCGAATATGCTGTGCAGTTTTGGGCCTCCAACCTAAGTAAGGACTTTCTTTAATTGAAAGCAGTGCAGCGAAAAGCAACTAAATTGAGTCCCTCCTTGTGTAAGAAACTATATGACAGTTAAACTTGTTCTCCCTAAGTAGGAGGTGCCTCTGTGGCAAATTAATAGCATATTTCAAGATGCTTAAAGGATTCAAGAACATTGATATTAAACATTTCTTTACAGTAGTGCCAACATTACCAACGAGAAAAATGGATTAAAACTTAGTCACCGAGTTGATCTGGACTGTACGAAATATTTTTTTCACTAAAGACATTATTGATGCATGAAATAAGCTCCCAGAAAATGTTGTTCAAAGAAACACTCTTAATATCTTCAGAAATAGGCTTGATCATCACTTGTCACTTTCCAGTACTGAATAATTAATTTAATCAGTCATCATAATGCACTGGTATATCATGCTACCTTCTCAACCACTGATATCTCCCTGGCCGTGTTGGGGTATAATACCAAAATTGATTAACCTATGTCACCTGCTTTGAGAGAGTAACTGACAATTATTGTATCATTCTTCAACATCAGGAATGATATAGGCATGGTAAGTTGATTGGTTGGAGCTCAAGTTTATCCTTAGTATTGCCTTTATAAGAAAAAACGAAGATATGCATATCGTTGGTGATGGAATGCATGACATATTCATGATCAATCCATCTTATGACTTTCCCATATAGAATTCTTCAGGCTTATTAATGATTCCCGCAAGGTATTTTTTGTACGTGTTTTCCTGCTGTTGTGTGCCAGAGGGAGTCAAGGGTGGGGACAGAGCCTTTGCTTTGCTATTCTTTTCTTCTGCTGCTTACAAAAGGGCTTTTTTTTCTTTCTTTTTTCTTTTTTTAACACTAAGGCCAGACCACCTTCCTTGGACTTTGGGTCTGTGTATCTATGTAACTCTATGAAGCTGAGAAAAGAATACAAATGAGACATGGGAAGAGACAGCATCAGTGGAATTCAAAGAGAATAAGAAAACATTTTGGAAGTAAAGAAACTGTGAGGAGAACAGTATGACAAATAGGGTTGACAACGATGGGAGCTAATGCAAAATGGCAACAGACAAAATTGTGTAAGGAGATGGAGTGAGTATTTTGAAGGAATGCTGAATGAGTTAGATGATAAGAAGAAAGATGTAGTATGCTTGGTACAGAGTGGGATATGGAATATCTACATGTACTTACAATGAGGTTTCACCAGTAGGCAGGGTAAAACACCTCAAACTGCATATTTTGCTTGAATGTTTGTCGTTGGTGCCACTCACATTGTACAATCATCAATCTTGAGCTCATTAGGAACTGTTTTTTAGCCAATTATCAAGCTTCTTTTGAGTAATGGTATACTTATCCCATAGAAATTTATTTCATATGGTAATAATACTTTGAATAACATTTTCTTCTTGCTCAATAGGTTCTCGTAAACTTTTGTGATGTTTTCTTGTTTAAAGATGTCACTGCACACTTAGTGATTCTCTTTCTTTTATGCTGGTATGCTCTTAAATCAACAATGTTTCTTTTGATACCTTATTTTGTTGCCATGCATAAGTGATTGTACATCTAACTCTTGATTATTTAAATGTTTCATTCCCTCAATTTTACTTGTGGAGTGCTTCTGAATTTCTTTTAACTTGTTACAGTTGTCTTGATAGCAACTATATAATTATACAGAGCAGTGTTCAGGTTTACTTTTTTATGTATGTACTGAACAGTTTCTACACCAATGCTTTATCTCTTATGTTGAATGTTCTCATTATTACTCCTTTCATTACCTAAGTAGATAGTGTTATTTCATGAGTGTGCTTACCATATTTTTTCCTGTCATTTATAATCACTTCTAGGTCTTTAACTCTGTTTTTTCATTAACTTCCATTCCTGTTGGGCATTTTATTGCGTGAAACTAACATGTCCGATATCATTCTAAGACTTATTTGTTTGAATTTCTTTTCATTAAATTCCATCAAATCTTGCGAGTAGAAGAGATGGTCAACAGGCATCATTGGATTGTGTATTAATTGATATGCGTGTAAAAGAGAGACTTTTGGATGTAAATGTGCTGATAGGGGCAGCTGGTGGGATGTCTGATCACTATCTTGTGGAGGCGAAGGTGAAGATTTATAGAGGTTTACAAAAAGAGAGAATGTCAGGGACAAGAGAGTTGTGAGAGTAAGTTAGCTTCAAAAGGAGACTTGTATGAAGAAATATCAGGAGAGATTGAATGTAGAATGGCATAAGGTGAGAGCAAGTGAAGTGAGGGGACTGGATGAGGAATAGGATGTGTTTAGGGAAGCCATGATGGCATGTGCAAGAAATGCAGATGGCACGAGAAAGGTGGAAGGTGGGCAGATTAGGAAGGATAGTGAGTGGTGGGATGAAGAAGTAAAGTTGTCAGTAAAAGAGAAAAAAGAGGTGTTAGGATGATACTTACAAGGAAGGAGTGCAAATGACTTGGAGATGTATAAGAGAAAGCTGCAGGACATCAAGAGGAAGGTGCAAAAGTTGATAAAGAGGGCAAATGAGAGTTGGGGTTAGAGAGTATCGTTAAAGTTTAGGAAGAATTAAAAGATGTTTTGGAAGGAGGTAAATGATGTGTGTAAGACAAGAGAACAAATGGGAACATTGATGAAGGGGGCAAGGGGGGAAAGTGATAACAGGTAGTGATGGAGTGAGTATTTTCAAGGATTGTTGAATGTGTTTGATGAGAGAGTGGCAGATGTAGGGTGTATTGGTTGGGGTGGTGTGTGAAGTGAGAGAGTCAGGGAGAGTGATTTGGTGGAGTAGAGGAGGTGGTGAAAACCTTGCGGAAGATGAAATCTGGCAAGGCGGCGGGATTGGATGGTATTGCAGTTGAACTTAATAAAAA
>JAUUDW010641412.1:0-10912 GCA_032361385.1 Panulirus guttatus
GTTTTTCTACGGGTTCGCAGATGCTTTTGTGTTCTTTAGGACTTGGGTTCCGTCCGCATCGTCTGCTCCACTTGCTGACGCTGATTGGAGACATGTTCTCATGATGTATACGCTGTGTGTTCGTGAAGGGTTGACTTGGTGGTGGTCTGCAAGGTGTTCAGAAACCTTCATGGTCACATTCTCATGGTCTCTATACGTGATAGTTCTTCTTCCAGTGTCTGTCTCTTGATCTTTCTCAGCAGTTTGAGCCATGTTGTGCCAACCATTATGCGCTCGTTGCCACAACCACACTGACTCAAGCCTCCCCTTTGCTGTGTCACCGCTGTTCTTCTGACTTCCTCATACCCCAGACACTTTACTGCCGCTACCAGAGCCGCATTGACGTCTGCCACCAGTGCCACCTCGACTTCAGTTGCCGCCATCAGTGTCATGGTTATACCACTCTTGCTACCACGAGCCTCAGGATGTCTCTCCCACCTTGCCTACAGACGTCACGATCCTCGGATTGTTGCAGCCAATTCCAAACATAATCCTTCCGTCTTAGCCACCGTATCCCCTGCGGCCGTTCCCACTGCCATCGGTTCCATTCACCATCGCTGGTGACACAGCTGCAGTGTTGGCTGTGATGGATGGCAGCTGTAATATATTGAACCTGTCGCAGGGGCTTAGCCTCGCGTTGCCCCGGGATAGTTTCAACGAAATGGGGATCGGTTTGATGGAAGCGGAGGCAGAGGAGGCGAGGAAAAGGGAAAAAGAGTTTATAGGAGAAAGGAACGAAGGATAGTGAGGGGGAATGGTTAGATGATGGGAGGGAAAGCGAGTGTGGAGGGCGGGAAGGGAGACACTGGTTTAGTAAGGGAAGAGCGAGTGGGGGACGTTTGCCACGGACGAAAGGCAGGAATGTGTGAAGGATTAGAAAAACAGAAACACTGACAAGGGCTTTCAACTCTTTTTGGTGGAGTTTGGACTTGGGTATCATCCCCGAGAGTTTAAAAACTGCTGACGGAGGCTCTCTGAATACAGGAGGGAGCAGGGCTATTAAAGAATGAAAAACTGCCGGCCTGTTGCACTAACACTGCGTGTGAAACGAGTTTTTGAGGACCTTTTAAGAAAACAGGTGACAAATTTTATTTTTTCTTAGTGATGGGGAATTGATAGTTATCTTAATGACACACTTAGGAAGGTTAGGAAAGGTGTTTAACAAGTGTGGCTATACAGTAGCAGCACAGAAGAAACGGCTGGCGGATTAGGACGAAGGATCTTCAGTATTTTGAATAGTATCAGAGGAATACTAGTTGACCGTACGAAGGCTGGTGTTTCCAGTGTTAAAGCTCGACACCCATGGTACTGTGCTTGGTGCCCAGCTGTGTAGAATGGCTTATACTGAGGGATGGTCGGGAGGCATACTGAAATCTGCAACTTAATCTTGGTTTTAACTTTTGAACACTTAGATTCATTTCCATGTGATGCTGTAACTTGTCGAGTATTACGTGGTTTAGTTAATGGCATGGGTGCACAACCAGCCAGTTCTCTGGACAGGAACCAAAGCATTATCTATGGAAGAGAGAAAGAGAACCAATTTTGTGGCTTAGGGAAAGCTTGTCAAGTTTTGAGATGAGACTGAGAGAGTTGATATTTTGGATTGCTTTGGATCTGGCTCTGTATAGTAAGAATGTAGAGCTAGAACTGCCCGAAAGTGAGAGCAGTACTCGACATAAGGACTGCAGAGTTAATTGTATAAAGGAGTTACATTTCAGATGAGAAGAATATTCTTCATGTCAGCAGGACTTCAACTTTATCCAAGGGCCATTTTTGTAATGTGGAGTTTCCGAGACAGATGATGCCATGTATGTTTATTGCGTTGAGTCGTCGAATTACAAGAACATCAGTTAAGATGGGAAAGTTGTGGGTTTTAGAAAAAGAGAGGAAGAACTTGGTTTTTAAGAGTTATTAAACGTGTTTATGAATGTCCAGATCTGATTTAAAAGATGCTTTGATGGCGGGTCGAGGCGTTGGTTGAGCATTCGAAGACGGAGATGATTTGAAAGGTGCGGAGGACAGTACAACTGGGGCGTTGCCGTGTGAGTGCATTTGGTTATTTGTTGAAGAACGGAAATCGTTGGTAGAAAGGGGCAAGGACTTAGGAGAGAGCATTGAACCCCGAGGCACAGAGCTATTGATAGGGGAAGAGTTTGATCCCTCGACATTCATGGAGATAAAACAGCAAGAGAGAAGGAAAGGAAAGGAAAAAGTTCATAGAGGGGACACCGGGTGCTTACATGGTGAAGTCTTCGTGGGGACTTCACCCCTATAGCCCGAGCTGGACCCAGGCTGTAGGATTTGATCATTGGTCGACCAAGCTGTTGGAAGCCGCAACCCTCAAACCCACATAGCCCCCACAGCCTGATAGGTTAGGTATTTTTTGAAGGTACTTGCCTTGTGCACCCGTAAACTTCTTCACTGTGCCACCCATCCTGTTTCTGATGGTGTCTGTCAGAATTTTAGGATATATCGAAGGATATATCGAAGGCTACAATATAGGCGAAGGGGATTTAGTTAGTTAGAGAGAGAGAGAGAGAGAGAGAGAGAGAGAGAGAATTTTTTAAGATGTACCTTGTTACTGAAGTAGCTCAGCTTTGGACTGCAGGAGCCTTTGGAAAGCTGTCCTGGGTAACAACAGGACTCTTTCATAGAATTTGTATCTTGAAATGATTAAGGTTTTATCGTAGTCTCCATCATAATTCCCAGTGTACTCCACTTGCTTCTGGTGGGCAACGTCACGCATCTCAGTGAGGCACACACTGCTTGGAAGGTGAAACTATAACTTGCTTGATGTTGTACACCCAGGGCACAGGGATGTGTATTTGTGTATGGAGTGGGAGAAGGGATTGTGTACGGTATGGTATGAGGGAGTAAGGTTGTATTTGTTGCTTGTCTTGCACCCTGACCAGAGGAAGGGTATATCACCATCTATACGTGGGAAATCCTAGAAGGCATGGCCTTCAAATTGCATTCGGAAATATCATTCTACTGGCAGGACTGGCATGGAGGACTTTGTAGAATACTACTTCTGAAATCCAAAGGTGCGATATGCACAAAAGAGATCACCTTTAACATTTTGGATCCAGGACTCTTCTATATCTTGCCAGTTACCATCAGAAGCAGCACAGGATGCACAGTAGAAAAGTTTAAGAGTGCACTGGACAAGTGCTACAAAGTGTATTAGACCAGCCAGACTGTGGGGCTATATAGGCTGAGGGCTGTGGCTTCCAACAACATGGTTGACCAGTGACCCAATCCAACAGTCTGGGTCCAGCCCAAGCTCTGAGGGTGAAGACTTCACCAGGTATTCCTGTGTTCTTGTGGGACAAATTTGAGAAGCTGTAGAGGGAGCATGTCACATTTGTAATTCGTGAAAAGATGGGAAGAGGGAGTGAAAGTATCTGTGAATAATTGACTGATTTAGGGACTTAGAAGTTGATATAAGAATGACTACTGCGGTTACAGAAACCATGAGATGAAAATGTATCCATCAGATTTTAAACACTTTCTCCCTTATTCCTAGGGATAGGGGAGAAAAAATTCTTATGTATTTTGTGTCATGAAAGGTGACAAAGAGGGGCTGGAGCAGGGAGCTGGAAACCTTCCCTTCTTGTATTTTAATTTCTAAAAGATCGAAGAAAAGAAGAAACCGAGTGAGGAGTGCTCATTCTCCTTGAAGGCTCCTGCTAGATGTCAGAATGTGTGTGAATGTAAACAAACTGAGAAAAAGGAGGTAAGTAGTATTTGTGTGGAAAGGAACCTGGATGTCAAAGATCTGAGTGAAACAAAGCTTAGGGGTTGGTTACAAGTAGAGAATGGTTTAGGAATGTCTTAAGGGTAAAGCCAGGAGTTAGTTTGAGGGCAAGAGCTAAGGAAAGGGTGACACTAATGCTGAAGCATGAGTTGTGGGATTGTCTGAAAGAGTGTAAGGAAGTGAGCTACAGACTGATGTGGATCAGAACGAAAGTGGATTATTTAAGATGGTTGATTACTAGTGCTTATGTACCTAGCCACAAGAAAAAGATGGAGAGGAGAGTGTTTTGGGAGCAGCTGAGCAACTGTCAACAGTTTTTATGCAAGATACTGGGTATTAGTGATGGATTATTTTAGAATGAGAGTGATTAATGTGGCAGTTGGTGGTATAATTAGGGGCATAGGTAATTAGAAAAGTGAACAGCTTGACAAGTTGTTTGCCAAAAAAGGATTGGTGATTGGGAATACCTGGTATTTCAAAAAAGGGCTGGTGATTGGGAATACCTGGTATACTGATGTATACATAAGTATACGTGGGTGTCTAGGAAAGATGGTAAGAGGGTGTTATTGGATACTATTGAACTGAATTAGGGGTTTGAAAGAGAGATGCATGGGTGTGAAAGTAATGAGAGGAGCAGCTGATGGGATGTAAGATCATTACCTGGTGGAGGTGAGGGTAAAGATTTGTAGAGGTTTTTGGAAAAGAGGAAATTATTTTAAGAAGACGGTTAAAGTAAATTTCCCAGGAAAAGAGACATGTGAAGAAATACCAGGGGATATTGAGTGTTGAATGCAAAAGGTGAGAATAAACAAGCCTCGGGAAATGGGTGATGAATGGGAAGTGTTTAAAGGAAGCAGTGCTGGCATTTGTAGGACAAGTGTGTGACATGCAGAAGGTGGAAGGTAGGTAGGTGAAAAAAGGTTTCGAGTGGTGGTATGAAGTAAAATTGCTATTGAAAGAAAAGAGAGGTGTTTGGCTAGTTTTTACAGAGAAGGAATGTGAGTGATTAGGAGATGAATAAGAGCAGGCAGCAGGAGGTCAAGAAGTTCAGATGCTGAAAAAGAGGGCGAATGAGTTGGGGTGCATGAGTATCAGTAAACATCATGGATGATAAGATGTTTTCGAAGGGGCTTGTGTGTGAGAAAAACAAGAGAAACCCATGGAATTATTGGTGAAATGAGCAAATGGAGAAGTGGTAACAGTGATGAGATGGATTGAGTACTCTGAAGAATAGTCGAGTGTGTTTGATGATAAGATGGCGCATCTAAGGTGTTTGAGTTGGGGAGGTATGAATATTGAAAGTTAGTGTAAGTGGTTTGATGAAGGAAGAAAAGGTGGTGAAAGCTTTGCAAAAGATGAAATGTTGCAAGATGTCTGGAGTGGATGGTATTTCAGTTGTACTTCTCATGGAAGGGGTGACTGTGTTGTTGATTAGTTTGTAAGGATTTTGAGTGCATGAGTTGATCATGGGGAAGTGCCTGAGGTTTGGCAGAATGTTTGTTTAGTGCCACTGTATAAAGGTAAGGTGAGTGTTCAAAGTAATGGCACAAGTTAATTGAGTGTACATGGTAAGTTACATGGAAGAGTAGTAATTGAAAGGGAGGTGGCATGCACAGAGTATTAGACTGGGGAGGAATAATGGGGCTTCATGAGTATTAGAGGATGTATGGATCAGGTGTGTGCTTCAAGAATGTGTTTGAGAAATACTTTCAGAAACATTAGGATTTGTTTGTGGTATATATGAATCTGGAGAAAGCATATGTTAAGGTTAATAGAGATGTCTTGTGGAAAGTGTGATGAATATATGGCATGGGAGGAAAGGCATTACAGTTGGTGAGTTTTTATTAAGAGTAAGGCATTTGTGCTAGTAGGTAGGGAGAAGGGTGAGTGGTTCCATGTGAGTGTAGGCCAGCAGCAGGTGTGTAATGTTACCATGGCTGTTTAATTTTAGTGTGTATGGTTTAGTGATGGAGGTAAATGCAAGGGTACAGGAGAGAGGGACAGGTATGCAGCCTGTAGGAAGTGAAGGGGCCTGGGAAGTGATTTGGTTGTTGTTTGCTGGCAGATTCAAGTGAGAAACTGCAGAAGTTAGTGTCTGATTTTGGAGTATATGAAAGGAGGAAGTTCTTAGTAAATGTGAGTAAAAGCAAGATTATTAGGTTTAGAAGGAAATAGGGATAAGTTAGTTGGAGAAAAATAGGAGGACATGAAATGTTTTAGATACCTGTGAGTGGACATGGTAGCAAATGGAATCATGAAAACAGAGGTGAGTCATGGGGTGGGTGAGGGAATGAATGACCATTGAGCATTGGGAAATGTATGGAGAGGTTATTATCTGGGAGGTCAAAAATGGTTATGTTTGAAGGTATATTAATCCTAACAATGCTGTATGGGTTCAAGTCATGGGGTGTAGATGAGTATGTGTGGAAGGGTGGATGTGTTGGAAATGAAATGTTTTAGGACTATGTGGTGTGATAAGTGTTGATTTTGTAAGTAATGGAGATGTGGTAATAAGAAGAGTTTGGTTGAGAGAGGGTGTGCTGATCTGGTTTTGACATAGAGAGAATGACTAAAGAGAGGTTGACATTAAGGATATATAAGTCTAAGTGAATGGGTCATGGAGAAGGGGGAGACCATATTGGAGACAAAAGGATGGAATGAATAGAATTTTGATTGCTGCAGGCCTGAATATTACAGATGTGTACAAGATGGAGTGAATTGGATCAATGTGGTATATAGGGAGTAATGTGTTGTTAATGGACTGAATAAACCAGGGCTTATAAAGCAGCTGGGGGGAACCTCAGAAAGGTCTGTGGGGCCTGTTGTGGTTTTGATGTATTACACGTGACATACAGAAAATGGATGTGAGAGAATGAGGCCATTTTCTATGTTCCTGGTGCTATGCAAGAAACAGCAAACATGTTTACAGAAGAATTTTATACACAAGCACAAGGTTGTTAAAGACTGAGGAGCATTCTAAGAGAGAGGAAAACTCTATAGTATCCATGAAAAGATCTTAGGGAAGATTCCGCTTTACCTGTAAAGGGGTTATGAGCTAATCATTTTTGAGCATTTGGGAGATACAGCTGTGAAAGAAGACGAGAGTTTGCTTTATATTTTGAATAATGTATTTTCTATGATTTTGGGTAGTGATGAAATCAAAGTGAGTCAAAGGAAGAAGAGATTTTGTTGAGCAGTCATGCCAGGTATCTTGCTTGAATGACCTAAGAACAGTAATGGTTCAGGCACCAGGTTTTTAGATATACAGAATAACAAGAAGAGGTACATCTAAGTTTTAGAGGACGATAACCTCAAGACTGATTCTTATAATTTGATAGAAGAAAAAAGTTTAGTGTAATTGATTGTAGAAAGCTAGATGAATTTTTTTATGCAAATGAAGTTTGCAGTGGCTTGTAATGATATACTCAGTAGACTGTACATAGGGATGGCCAGCACAGTTCATGTGTATAGTATACATGCCAGAATTAGGGCATAGACAAAAGTTGAGCTACAGCAGGTAGCCAACATTCATGTTTGGCTGTTTCTTTACCAATCAAACCCAAAAACATGAGAAACCTCTGCAGTCAAACCAAAACCTGCCAGTCCTCCACCTCCCTCCTTGTAGTTAGAAGGTGGTAGGCAGCCTCTGAGCAGGGAGGTATTACTGGAACTACCCACCTGGGTATCAGAGAAGTCATTGATGGCTGTGTAGCGAGCCAGCACTTCTGTGGTTAAGTTTCACTCCTTTGCCCCATCTTGCCATCCCTTCTTTCTCCCTCACCCACGCAGGCTGCGGGGATTCAGCCTGTACACACACACACTCTCTCCATTTTACTTAACACTTGAGAACATGCAAGTCTCATGACTCATGCTTTATAACTTTATTTTTTCATGTAGTGAGCACTATGTGCTAACCCTGCCTCTTTGCAAAATTTTATTGGAACTCCTTTTAAGTTAATAAGTCATCATATCCTTCCATTTCCTCCTGTTCTATCTCCTCATCCAACCTTTGATGAAGGAGATTCCTTCTCTGATCAACCAGCTTATACCACAAGATGTGCCTTTGGTATTGCTTTGTCATACCTTAACAGATTGGTGAGAGCTTTGCCATCTGGGAAGGCATTACAGTGACCTCTGCTTCTCTCTTTACTTTCTTTCTTTCCCTCTGTGGTGATGTATAGTGTACCTTTATAAGAAAAATAGACACAAGTAATGAAAATAAAATCTTAGATTTAAGATTTCTAGATAGAAGTACCAAAAAGTATGCAGACATGAATAGGAATTATACAAATATAAAAGAGATCACCCCTACATTACTTTCGATAGAGAGAATTGATTTTTTACACTTAACAGATATTGGAGTTGTTTGCATTCCAGCTAATTGACTGTTTGTATGATGACGGTGATTGTCGGTGTGCTACCACCAATTTTGAGCCATGCTTAAACATGTAGATTGTTATGTGCGTAGAATATTCTGGTGTAAACTAATGAAAGATGCAGATTTGTAGTCCCATGCATTTGCTTTAAACTTTTTGTTTGCCAAACAGTCTGTCCTTAGAGATATCTTTTTTAATGATTTTCTCAACTTGTAGTATTTTCACCAAAGTGGGGATGTTCAGTTCATAAATGACGACTTGTAACCAATTTAATTAGACTTTAAAAAGTCATTTAGGTATGCTTTATCTACAGCTATGTCATACCTATTCTTGTTTGCATTCTTTCATGGTACTTCATATCTTTGCATCATCATATATTTATGAAATGCTTTTACTGTATTTTTAAGAATTGATTTATTAGGTTGATGTTATGGTCTTCAGGCACTTCTATTAAGGATCTTCTCTACATAGCTATTGTTTTTCTCAGATGTCTGTTGGTCAGAAAGCCAAGCTGATCTGCAGCCCAGACTACGCCTATGGTGAAAGAGGTTTCCCTGGTGTGATCCCTCCAAATGCCACACTAAATTTTGATGTGGAGCTTCTGGCTGTGGAAGCATAATTACCTGTGTTCTGCTGCCATGTGGGTCAGGGAAGGCTAGTGTAAGGAATTCTGATGTGTACCTAAGGGTGCCCTCTTTCATGTCTTATGATAGCAGGGTTTTTACAGATGTAACATGGTTTGTATGCATTATCAGTTAACAGGCAGTGAATTTAAGTAAGAAAATCTTAGAGCATTAAACTTGTTTTCAAGGGAAAGTGAATAATATAGCAGCATATGTAATGAAAAGATGAAATTGCCTTCAGTAGTTCTAGAAAGAAATACTTTGAAGAAGGTGGAGTGGCCCCAGGTAGAAGAAGATCCCCACTGTCATCCCAGATACCCATTCATGTACCATTAACATCCTCAGATTTATCTAGGGATGTTATTTGGACTGTTGGCAAGCTTATCTATAATACTGGTTTATTAGCTTTTTTTTTAAGGTTCTTTTAACTACATCTGCCTCTTGACCTCAGTGATGCTTTATACTGTACACATATAGCCCTGAAAGTATATTACTTAGAAAGGCCTCTATAAAAGATTATGCATACCAATGACAAAGTATACTAGAGTGGGTTTACTTGGCTGGATATGACTTGTTTTAAAGTCAAGCAGTTAAGTTTGCAAAATTTGGCTTGCAGCTTCCAATGCAACCTACATGTATATCTGAAAGTTGTCTGGGGAATGCACATGTGAAAATACTGTGTACACTAGAGCCTGTCTGTGGAATGCTCATATGGAAATACTTGATAAAGTGTACACCAGAGCCTTAGTATGCCACAGCCTTTGTATGCTACAGCTTCTAGTTTACAGGTAGCAGCAGAATACTTTTTTTTTTAATGTAGAATAACGTTTAAAGTTAACAATTTAGCCTCATTCTCCAAAGCAATAGAATGAATTTGAGTCAGAAGTTTAGTATTAACATTGTCTCAGCATGTATTCAGGACAGTTTGAAATAGGGACTTATCATTGTTACATAACAAAATTATGCTCCTGAAAATGATTTTTATCTTGTTGTATACTTTTCTTTTAAATCTGACAAATGGCTAGGCCACACAGTTGGAGTGCATCACATGTATGGTCGTGTATATTGCTGGGCATGAACACTTCTACCCAACGTTTGCTTTACAATTTGACTTTATGCAGCAGAGTGAACAGTTGAATTTTGATTTCTGATGTAGAATTGAAGATATTGGCTAAGCCTTTGCTTTTAGTATAGATAGAGAATCCTCGGAAATTGCTGCTTGTTGACCCTTCACATGGTCTTATTTCATGATCCCAGTCCATCTATACTTCTTATTTAGTATATCTTTATTTTCTTTGTAACTTTTCAGTACAAGGTTCTTCTGGTCAAATAAAATATGTATGGAAATTTGCATTTTATTGTCTTTGAGTGAATGGGAAGTAGAATAAGTGAACTAAATTAAACTGTACTGTAACTGGCATTTTGACATCGGTTGAAAATTGTAACTAGAGAAGATGAAGTAATTATCATATGTAGAATACAGAGTGCACATTTATGTGTAATTTTTACAGAATGCAAGTAAATGGAATGGGATTACAGAATTGTAAATAATGCATTAAAAATACAGGTTAGAGAGTTCAAGGAGTATGAATGACTGGATATTTGAAGTAATTTAATGGGACTGAATTAGTCACTAATTGATAGAAGCAAATTTTGAAGTTTAATGCAAGTTATTCAAGAGAGGCATGAACTGCTTTTATATAATAAGAGGAAAGGGGAAGGAAGAAGAGTGTATTTAGCATTACATTTAATATATGAGATCTGTTGGTTATGATGTACAGGAAGAACATTGATATTCCCATTTCAGTATTAAAAAGGATGATGCACATTTATGTTTACTAGACCATGATATAAACTGTAGAAAATGAGATTAGTTACTTCCTAGTCAGGTTCAGAAAGGCATCTCTCAGTACCATATTTCACGGTGTATAAGTAAATTTTTGAAGACTATTTTGGACCCTATAACTTGGGGGGTCGACTTATACACCGTGTCAACTATTAGTGCGCTGTAAATTAGCTGTTCCAATAGCCATACTTGGTATTACTAGTTCTGAGATTCCTTGAGCAGGTGTTAGTTTTACTGTAAAAATGTAGCGACCACAGTAAGTTTACTGAAG
>JAUUDW010641444.1:0-10911 GCA_032361385.1 Panulirus guttatus
TGAAATGAAATATAACACATGTCCCTTTGGCACGATTAGGGACAGAAGTATACACACACATGCACAGTCTCCTGAAGGATATTTCTGATGAAGATTGACGCTGTTTTGTGTCTACGTTAATCTCTTGGACATGGCATTACAATCCTTCGGTTATGAGGTCGGAGGTGACGCGAAAATCATACCTAAGGGTCAAGGGGCTAACACAACTGACACGCAAAGGCTACTACAGTCACTGTAGGGGGCAAGTAAACAGCATCTACGTCTGGCTACAGGTCGAGATGTGGAGGCATAGACTCACTAACACTAGGTCGAGATGCGGAGTGGTAGAGAGTCACTGACACGAACCTCTTGAATCATACAGGTTCAGATCTCCTTCCTGTGACCCCAATTCTTCTTTTGTATCAGAATCTCCAATCTTCAGCATTAAACATATATCTCTTTACATTATGGCCTTAATCTCATGCCTACAAACATTTCTCCCCTCAAAAAAAATTATCTTCAACGTTTACGTCTCGGGCTGACAGGAGGTAATTCCCTCTGGACTGACACTTTGATAAGGACTGAAGGAGGTTCGGATTGTCTGATAGATCGTTCACTCGATGGTATATGAAAAAAAACATTTTTCTTTGGTTCCCTGTCAACGTGTCACATTCCAGCGAGGCTTTTCCAGCTTTCATATGTCGTATTTTCCCGCACATTTTTTTCTTATCAAATCAAGTTGTCTGGGAAAGACGAATTACTGTCAGCAATCCATTACGACTGAACGATTAGCTGTCTGAAGAATGAAAGGAGGTAAACCAAACATTCTACCCAAAGCACAGAGACCTGGCAGAGGAAATTCTCAGAAATAATCAAGACTGTCATTGGTATCGGTGTGTGTGTGTGTGTGGTGTATGTGTGTGTGTGTGTGTGTGTAACAATGTAATTAGGTAATTGAAAGTCAGATTTTACTACTGCTATCTCTCCATATTCATGATTCTGAAAGAACAATGCCGGGGAAAACGCACAGGTCGGTACAAGAGTGAGTTTATCATCTTATCTCCCCATCCTACGGTGCATGTGTGTGGTGATGCACGCCCTCCCCACCTCACCTCAGCTTCCCTCGCCCTAGATCACATACCCAAGGGGTGGAGGACCTGCCCTTGACAAAACCTTCGTCTCTGCCATCACAAGAACAATCGTTCTCAGGAACCACGAGGATGGAAGAAAAAAAGAATTCGCGTGTGCAGGAGACTCTGGCAATCGAGAGAAACGAATCTGATGGTTCCCGGGCGATGGAGAGGAACGATATGAGAGCAACAGAAGAACCCGGGTATTATCCGTAGCGTATGAGCTGGGGAGACCTGGCGAGGCGTTACCTCAGCCAGTCTGCCGTGAGTATCAACTGATCCGCTGGACGCGTTGATAATGGTAACGCTGGAGAGGCCACGAGCCAGGCCCAGACATACATACGGACACATATGACTGAGGCTCTAGCTGACAACATACAAATATGACTGTTGAGAAAGGTCGAGATACGGGGGCCCCTGCGAGTGCAGCAGAACTCCCTCCCTCGTACTTTACATACAGGTCACTACATATCTACAGGCACACATGCAGACTAGTGCTACATATGTATTAAGAACATGACCCGAACGGCAAACTGGATACGAAGGATAAAGCATATGGAAGTCACACAAGTTGGTTCGACATGACCTGCCGGAGGAGCTGGCCGGCCGGTGGCCGGACCAGGTAGGACGACCAGCTGTGTGGCCAAGACGCAGGCTTGTTAGTCAGGGGTGGTGCAAGAGGGGTCAATATCTCACTCTGACCACCGGTCATATTTCTGAATCATAAACTCCAAGATTACTGACCACTAACACCGCGTGTTCCTTCTCTAGATTTATCACTCTTTTCTCTTAAGAATCCTTCTGAGCTTCTTGACGTAAAATGCCTGTTTTTTTTCTTTAACTTCCTGCAGCATTCCACTGTTTACAAATCCAGCAGCTGTACAGAAAGGAAAGAAAAACGCGCTCGGTTATGCTTTTAGAAAATACCGATGGAAAAAAATAAATAAAAGTAGCAAGCAGGAAGAGAGGCATTTCCCTGTGTCACTTCCAACTGACTGGCTGTGAGGTGTTGGGGAAATGAATCCCGGTGAAGGGTCTGTCACCTCCACACTGTAGGGACCAGGGGAGGCGCTGAAGAGGGGAGGCAGAGGACTGGGGAGGGTATGGAGGAGAGACGAGAGAGAGCCGGGACGGGAATGATAAGGACGATGTACATAAACACATCGGCGGCAAATGGGGCGCATCAACACCAGTATCGTGTTTACGTCAACAGCAATACATTTGTAAAGTAAATATTTACATACAGACACCTTGCCCTCAACACCATTCTCAACCCACTTCATTTCGCTGGATAAAGAATTCGGAAGTTTTCGTGTACCGTAACGTGTTTACCAGACACTATATCTTCTCTGATAAATCAATAAAGTCTTCAAGTTAGAAATCAGAAGCTGTGGAAGATCTTGTAGGAGGAAGATGATGATGGCGCCCAAAAGACACCCAGGTAAACAGCCAACAAACGCAAATCCACCAACGTCGGACTTGACCCGTTCACGTACAAGTTCCCTCACCTGGATAAAAAGTGTTTCAAAACGACGTAATATCCATTTTTCCCTCCCACTAGCGGCCATTTCTGCCTGTTGGTGAGCCGGACATTCAATCTCTCGGCTGGAGGCGCGCTGGCCCTCCACTCCCTAACCAACCAGCCAGCCAGTGTGGGTGGACTCGCTTTCTTTCCCGCGTGTAAACGGCAGTAGCTGGAGGTGTGCCGCAAGAGCGCATGAGAAGGTCTGGCTTGCCTTTGTCTCAGGTGTGAGCACAAGAGGCTGAGGTCACTCGCCACGGCTTGGCTCAGCCACGGCGTGGGGGAAAAGGTGTCTTAGGTTGCTTCTGGTTCGGCTTTAAGGTGGGTAAAGGTACCTGGATTGGCACGGTGAAATTGCAGCTGTGACTTGGATTGAGATAGCTGGGTATGGCTTGGGTCTGGTGGGTAGATGAGATAGTAGGGGTATCTCGTCAGAGAGACAAATCAAGGAAGGAACGAGCGGCTGCGGAACTGTCTGTGGGTACTAACAGCTTGAATGATCAGGGAAACTCGAATGTCGCTTGGCCTAAGCCGCTAGCAGAGGGACTGAACATTCTGACAAATACAGGAAAGATCTGCTCCGTGTGTGTTTGTGTGTGCGAGAGAGAGAGAGAGAGAGAGAGAGAGAGAGAGAGAGAGAGAGAGAGAGAGAGAGAATATATATATAGATCCAGGGACAAGGGCACAGCGGTACAGCTGGGAAAATTAAGGATAGGATGTGAGAGAATTACATAAAGAGGCGTAGCGTTACGCAAGAAGGAGGTCGTCGAGAGAAACAGGGGCACAGAGCTTGGAAAGAGCGAAGAACCTGGCGTGTGAGAGGGAAGGAGAGGTGCCGAGCAAAGGCGAAGGGAGAGCAAAGCACGAGACAAGCGATGATCAGAGGAATGAGGGAGCACCAAAGAAAACAAAACGAGCCTGCAGGATTTCTTTTGAAGGAGGGTCCTGCTCGGAGGATTGGATTACGTTGACTGGCTGGCACTGACGTTAGTGCCCCGTTGCTCAATGGGGGCGTGAGGACGTGATTAGGGCCTGCCACTGCCTCATACACTTACAGGGTGGGACGGAATACAAATATAATTAGAAGCTGGGCAACGACACAGATCACTAACCTCTCTGTTATGAAAGTGAAGTCCAGTCGCTCTACTGATACCCATATTACTAGTGAGCAGTTGAACGTGTTTACTCTGCCTACATTCATGAACAACAGGACAAAAAAACACACACACACACACACACACACACACACACACACACACACACACACACACACACACATATCAATAAATCGTGTGTGATACTCGTCAATGTCATTGCATAATCGAACCAGGGACCTTACTGCTGCGATGATGAAGTCAGCTTGCGTCCCCCTCTACTGTCCGTCTCTAAGGACAAACACACATGAAGCGCCATCCTCAAGCACTGCTGCACTGGACGAGGGGTCGCGCCAAACACTAACACCAGAGGGACAGGGAAGGACCCACGGGTCGAATAAGCATCTATCGACCAGAAACCAAAGTCTTCCCCTGACGTGGGTGGACGTCAGGGCACAATCTGATGTCCAGGCGAACTGTATAAACCGTCCACTCTGCTGACTGTCACACACGACACAATCACGCGGTCCATCAAGTCAAAAACGATATAAGATCAGCGATGAGGTGACTACTCGTTAGTTCCTCCTAACATAAGGTTCATCGTTCACTTTACACGCATATCACTCACTGGCCGAGAGCAACACCTGCCAGTTCTGCAGAAAATATAATTCTCAAGAAGAAGAAAAAAAAAAGAGAACAGGTTACGTCCATGTCTTTAATAATCTTTTACAGGCAAAGCTTTAATCTGTATTTTCTTTATGGGACAACATTTGTTGCAGCACAGACTTCCACCTTAACCGAGGGAACCCAGAAAGATCTACCTTCACTTGTACCCATCATCAACGCAAAACGTAAATATCAAGGTCACGTGTCGACATTACATACTAAATGTCAATCATATCAATATGAACTAACATTAAACATCTGAGCGTCTAAGGAACATTCATTACTGCTGGTAAATATGTCTAGCATTAAACTTACATATACAAGCAAATGATGAACAAATCACACCATATCAGTAAGATACAGTCTACCACACAATATATTTAGTGAACCAAGGCCCGCACCCGCCCACACTCCTGACGCAGCAGCAGCAGCAGCCACTCAGCCGCCCACACTTCTGATACATCCGCTGACATTGCTGCACACCCACTGCTGCACTCTACGACTGGCATACAGCTGCCCACTTTGCTGCACAATTTCAGGCTGATCCAACACTGGCACCCGAAGTCAGACAGAGTCCCTCTGACTCTTATATGTTAATAAGCATCTCCAGTGCCTTACTGAGAGCAACGGGAGGTGCTCACTCCTCCTGTAGCTCGGGCACTGCTCTCTGAACCTCACGGCAGCGCTCTGGAAACAAGCAATATCTATTTTTGTTCATATCCCTCTACCTTACTCCAAGTACTCGAGCCAAGATCCTACACTCCCTCAGCCACACAGACAAATATCTTTATTTCCCGATCCACATCTTCCAACACAATACAGTTACAGAAAGGATCTTACCTTTAAGCCCAAAACAATCAAGTAAAGATATATTATGCAAATGAAGGCTTCGCTCAAATACATAGTTAGAGAAATCCATCAGTTTAAGCTCCCCGGCGCTCAAGGGATTACACCTGAAGTCTGCGGCCCGTGTGGGGAGGGTGCCTGGGATTACAATTAACCAAGGGGGATTTCAGCCCTACTCAGCGCCCCTCTTGATTAAATTCAATATGAATGGCAGATTAGTGGAACACGACTCCTCCCAGTTGTGTTTCTAGTACGGGGGAGGGTGTGACGTGGGTGGCACCTCGAGTCGCTAGCTTAAGCTAACCACTTTGACACACACACACAGACTTCCTTCCGTAACCCCTATACACACAAAGTTATCTTGTGATCATCTGAACTTTGTAAAAAGATTATGAACTCTAAAACTTCTCAAGCATGAAAGATGATTCTATGACGTGTGTGTGTGTGTGTGTGTGTGACTTTACATTACCATCCTGGTCACTATGTCCCGTGATCTGACTTACGAAGGACTTTTTCCACTCTCGTAATTCCTACCTTGTCTACTGGTCTCCATACGTCGGCTGCACATCCTGCCTCGCACTGCCTGCACTAGCGGCCCCGCACCACACACATTATGCAGCCGCTTCCACCCTCTGGCAATCACCAATGCCCAATAGGTACTTATATCAATTACCCCACCTGTGCAATACACACAGCTTACGATCAATGAATCTGTAGTAATCACGCGTAATCAAGGGACTGTGCTTTTATATTTCACTCGCGGGTGACGTATAAGATCTTATCACGGGCGTTCTGCAATATACTTAATCCGTAAGATACGCTAAATTCTCGTATACAATACCCGAGACGATTGTCAGGAGGACCGTGAAAATAGTGAGCCATTCTCTTGCGCGATGTTGATACAGACGACTGCCCTGCTCAGTCCTAGCAGCTGCTGCTCTCCTCAGCCGCCCAAGCCCCAGCAGTTAAAGCCACGCTCACCCGCACCCGGCCATAGCAGTTACTGCCCCAATCAACTGCTTGCAACCCCCAGCAGTTACTGGCCTGTTCAACCACACCGCGGCCCCAGCAGTTACTGACTGCCCCGGTCAGCCACCAGTTCCCCCAACAGTTACTGCCCCGTTCAGCCGCCAGTTCCCCCAACAGTTACTGCCCCGTTCAGCCGCCCCGGCCTCGGTAGTGACACCATTCCAATGCGGAACACCGCACGAACATAGTCATACATGCACAACACCCTGACATTATGACATTACATACGTACAACACAAAAACATCCAGTATTGCTCAAATTTCTCAGTCGAGAAACAGATCAACTCTTGACGCCAGCAGAGTTAGCAAGACGCATCGGCGGCCACCTGAGCATCCACGGGACTCAACCACACAGCACACCTGAAGCGTTCACTGCAGGTGGTCTTGGAAGGCATTCTTGAGCAACACGGCACTCACGGCTGATCTTCCAAACACTAATACACGCAGGACAGTCGAACTTGGGAGTGTCAACCCTTCCCTGTAGGAAGCAACGAAGACATATCTCTATCAAGCTTTTATCTGGTTTCCAGGAACATGGAAGCTCCTAAAGTTTACATGGACCTCCCACCTCTGCATGGACTCTGGTCCTTACGTGAACTTAGCATTTCGACTTCCGCAAAGTTTGTAATGATGTACAGTGTACCTTCGTTATAGCAATAATTACTTCTTAACTATATATATATCAACATAATGATGAATCTCTAACAAGGTGGCAGATTAACAAAAAGTCAAGATAATCCAGGCTCTCAACTATATACTCTAAGGTGCGAGACATCCACCTGTGTGTGTTATGGATATTTCCCGTCTCGCTTATAATGACAAACTAGGCTTCAGGTTCACATCTCGACATCCTTCCTCAGGCTCCGTCACTCCCTCCACCCTGGAACCTGGTGGGCAGCTCCTCCTACTCCCACTCCCGAACCAACTACCAGTTCCCTTCTGGTTCCCACTTTACTTCTGGAGACCTACCCCCGGCGACCGAGACACCCCCACTATAGGCACATCCAATTAAAATTCCTTGAGCAGGTTCCTCAGCCTATGCTCATGCTCCAGCCCTACCGGAAGTTACCCTGCTGGCACGCCGCTCACCTGAGGCACCACGTTCCCCGCCCTCACCCAACTTCGACACGCCTCACGCTCGCCCCTACCGCTAGGCGCCTGAACCACCACCTGCTCAGGTGACGGCTTACTTTTACCACCCGAGAAGACCCTGACTAACCGTGTGTTTGGTAATCAGGATCCATAAATATCGCCGCGCAGTCCGAATAGTTAGTTAGGCTGTATACCCAGCAAAGGGACTTAAGACCTGGACCAACACAGCAGGGAGAAGAAGAAGAAAAAGAAATACAAAAAAATGTGTGAGCGATGGCAAGAGGACTGAGACGATAATAAGCCCGTCACCTTCATTAAGCTTCCATTTAACACTGCCAAAGGCCGGCGGAGGAGAGAGTGCGGGCTATAATCAAGTGAGAAAGTGGGATGCCCTCCGCCATCCCCGGGGGTGGCCACCAAGGCAGCCACCGGGGACGACCCCAGCACATGCCAATTATCCATATGGTGCAACGACATCGACGGGAGTCAAGCAGCAGGACCTGGTCGAGCCACTAATAACTACCACATCCAGCATGGGGCTAAAAGCGACCACCTTATCAGAGAGGGCGTCATTTTTGAATCTGTCTCAGTCACCAGCCTTTCACGGAACAAAGCTCCTTTGCTAAGCCAGCCGTAGCTACCGTATTTGTTTATAACACAGCGCTCGAGGAACCACTTCTCCTCAAGATGCTGGTGCTTGGGTCGTGTGGAAAGACCGCTTTGCCTTGTTCCTTTACGCATGTTGACCATTCTACAGGTACACATCAATATGACGCAAAACCACATTCGTTAAATCAAACGCTTTTGCGAAGTGTGTATACATACACTGCATCACCGTTCTGTCTGTTACTACGACGCCTCTACGATTCCACTTCGTGAACGAGCAGATGGGAGACGCCTTGCAGCCCTGGTCTACATACGTCTCAGGGTTTTCAAAAACTAGTGGTCACTAGCAAAAGTTCGGTCGAGACTGGAATACTGCTGTGTGTAAACTTTACCTTAACTCATCCAATACAAAATGTCTAACTGCCTCTGTGTGTGTGTGTGTGTGTGTGTGTGTGTGTGTGTGTGTGTGTAGAATAATCCCTTGCAGGAATGACAGGCTTAGTAGATTGTGCACATTGAATCCACCGGACCATATGGAAGGAGACGAGTCCATCCAATATCTACCAGACCAACCCACCTGCCAGGATAATCTGCGAAGAGGAATGCAAAAGGCAAAAAGCCTGAGTTCCCCGACTAACGACCAGGAAAACTCAGTCAGACACTGAGCTGATGGGGCAGGGTAAAGAGAGGTAAGGTGAGCACTGATAGAACTTAACATATGAAACTATGCAACTATGTAATGCATGTAATATCAACCCACTGGGGTCTGACTGAGACCCTTTGTGACCCCTGTAATCCTTTTTGCGCTACCGCTCACAGGATGAGTATGGGGTGCACAATAAAACTGCCGGGGGTTTTCCCGGCACAAATCAAATCAATGATCATACGACTCGGACACATTACCAGACCCCATGTTCCATCCAACGCGTAAAGAAAACTGGGACTTGCCTCCTCCAACCAACACAGGCAATCACTCCGATCTTTACGGTAATTTGCATATTCTGAAACCCTTTCAATCTCTCTCGTTCTCTCTAAATATATAAATACCTTGGTTATTACCTTAATATCTTGAGGTCAGGGCAGAGCAGCCGCTGACCGCTACTCTCGAGGTCTCCGGAACGACACCAGCGAGGAGGAAGAACTCCCTTCCCTTCCTACCCCAGGACAAGAAACTTTGGTCGACTTCTTAACAATTTTTCCTGCCGACGCCGGGAACCAATATCCCGTGAAAGGCCGCCGGGGACCTCACGAGTGGCAAGAAGTGCCGCGGCTGAGGGGCCTGCCGCCACTCCTCCCCCAGGGTCTCCGGCCACCCACCCAAGGCTGCTCCTGACAACATTTTCCACTGCCTTCACCTGACACCACGTCGCCTCCTGCTGACAACATTACAAGTTACTTCCTCCTGACACCACTTCCCCCGGAGTACCTAAATCTAACACCGCGCCACCTTCTTGAAACTGACAGTACTGCGAGTTGCCTACTACAGGAAAAAACTTCATATTACCGTCACCAGACTTTACATTACCTTCTGCTGACAGTATCGCATGTCATCTCCTGCTGAAACTACTCTACCTTCTGCTGACGATCTTAAAAGTTACTCCTGCTGACACTGTTACTATTACCTTCAAATCAATATTACAAGTCATCTGCTACTGACACTAAACTACCCTCAGCTGACAATGTTGCAGGATACCTCCTGCTGACATTAATACAAGTGACATGGTTCTGACATTATACATAACCTGCTGCTGACAGCAAACACTGCTGGATACTCATATACTACCGTACATTAACTGCTGCTGACGCTGTACACTGCTTGGTAACACTACATATTACTTCCTGACACTCTGCGTTGCCTGTAACTGTACACTGCCTGCTGACGCAACACATTCCTTGCCGAACTGCCAATCATCCAGCTGACAGCAATACATACTACCTGCTGCTGACACCATACCCCACATCGTCTGTTGACACTACCGTCCACCAGCTGCTGACTAACTAAACTTTCCCAGCTGCCAAGGCTGTCAACTCATTTAATCATGATGATCTAATTAACAGTTAATTAATATATCCCCCCAAATCACTTTTTTATACTTTTTGCTCTTCAAATAATTTCTGTTTTTTCCCCTGCAGCGAGTCAGCGTAACGTGAGTGTGCAAATGTTCATTTGCTTGTTGTTTGCTGTAACGCTAACAATAAAACACTAACGAACATCCGTGTTGCTGTTATGTACATTATTAGTAACTATCGGATTTTACCGACAGCGTCTGTTTGTACTGTACACATAACCCGACTGACGCGGGTGAAGCCAAAACGGGAATCTATTTTCTAACTGTTCGCGTTGTCTGCATTGCCCATCGGACGCCAGGTTTCCCGTCAGTACTACACCGCATCTGATGATTCGAGTCACATTCGGGAATTACCAACTACTGATCTGCCACGGTGAAAAAATTATGTACTTTCAGTTCAGTTCGCATCACGTTGTATACGCTTAGCTTTCACGTCAAACTGGCAGTCGTGTTCATCCTTATAATAAAATAACTTTACTCTCACGTTTCTGTCCACTTCATTTCCGACCTCCATCAGTGGCCTCCAGAGCGTCAGCTGTTACGTTATAACAGCAGAGAAACAGTTCAGCTTCGGTACATTACAACGTAACTTTCGAAGCATCACAGTGGATTATATACGGTACAATTTTTCTTACTTCCATTTCTTACTCTAAGTGGCGTACTCTAGAGACTCCTGCCGGATCGTGTGGCCAAGAGCGACTGTGCCGGTGACTCGACGACTGTCTCCTGTGGTGACGGTTCCCTTCCATCTATACCTATGGCTTGGGACTGATGACCTGAGATCTTGTGACCCTCCAGTTTGTATCCCATTAAGAGGGCCACATCGTCACCCTCCACGTCAGGCCTGACTTCTGTGCACCAGTGCCCTTAATTGCCAT
>JAUUDW010641454.1:0-10910 GCA_032361385.1 Panulirus guttatus
TGTTCACTTAAAGAGATACTGACGTGTGACGGGAGCGGTGGCTATGTATGTGTGTGTGAGTGTGTGTGGTAGGCGGGGACGACAGTATTGACGGAAGCTGTTGGTGATATGTGTGGTGTAGGGAGGAGACAGTATGGCGGTAGCGAGGTGTATGGGATATTAGGACGGAGGGAGAGAAGTGACTGTGGTGGACGGTGGTAGCAATTAGTATGAACGGGAGTTGCCTCAACGATGCATAATGGAAAGGAAGGAGGTGACAGCGTGGCGGCAGCGGTAGCTATATGTGTTTCGAGATGGAGGTAAGGCCACAAAATGGAAGGAAAGGCAGCATTGTATGTAAGAAGGACACAATGTGACGGGAACGGTAGCGATGTTTGTATGGAGCAAGAGAGGGAGGCTACATAGTGACGGGAGTGGTACGGATATGTGTGGTGAAGGAGAGAGAGAGAGAGTGTGACGGTAGTATCCTGTTTGGGGGCAAGAAGTCGACAAAGCATTACCGGCGGGGATGGTGGACGAACTGACCCCTAAAGACAAAAACAGTAGATTGAGTCCTAAGAAACTGGGTGTCCTGTTTAGATGTCGAAACTTCTCTTCTGAACAGTTGCTCCGTTTATACATATTGATTCGTCGTTGTATGGAGTACTGCTCCCACATTTGGGGTGGTTCTAGCTCTGTTTCCTTACTTGACAGAGTCGAGACGAAAGCAGTCCCACTTATAAACTGTCCCAGGCTAACTTCTAAACTTGACCACCTTGCCCTACGTTGTAATGCTGTTTCACTTTTCCTCCTCCATAGGCATTACTTTGACTTTTGCTCCCGAGAGTTGGATGCTTGTGTGCCCCCCACCACTAGCTAGACCACGCAGTAGTCGGCAAGCTGCTGCGTCCCATGATTATTGTGTGGCCATCGGCAACTCAAGGGTGGGCCGTTTTGAAATCTGCTTCTTTTTCTACACATCGAAGCTTTGGAACTCTCTACCTTCCCGTGTCTTTCCCAGTAAGAATGACCAGGCACATTTCAAAAGACAGGCCTTTCACTTTCTTCAGAATTCATAACTACTTTCCCTTGTCTTTCTTAATCCGTTTCATAATTCTCTCTATATTTTAATTAAGGACCGGCCTTGATGTGGACTTTAGTCCGTGACTGGATCCTTCAACATAAAAAAAGCACAAATTGTTGTCTCGGATTCAGGCAAAATTTGAAAACAGCAATTTCATTTTAACGATCCACGATAACAAATTCGCCCCATAATCAGATTGACCCGATTCATAGAATTCCTGAAGCGTTCCCGAGTCATGTTAAACCAATCTAAGCTGCGGGCCAGTTCACATACTGGTTTTCTTGACACTTAGTTTTGTGAAGGTGCGATCTGTTTTATTTTTGCCCAACCGCTCTTCATTTCTTTTACGACCATATCTCTGTCACTTAAATACTCTTGGTGAACCTCGTGTTTGCTGTAGTATATTAAACTAGTTATAAGTAAATAGTGTTACCATGCAAATTTGGACGTTTTCCCTTCTAACTTGAAATTCGGATTTTTCCTTTTGTCCCCCTTAAAATAATTTAGCCCGAATGCTTAGGTACACCAGAATGATTAGAGGCCACAACAAGAAGTGGGGCAAAAGGCATGTTAGAAAGGTGGTAAAGAAGTTTTGTTTTCACCGAAAGGGTGGTAGAGGGCTGCTAGAGACGAAATAAAGGAAACTGGAAATGTCGGTGGTTCGCAGAGCTACTTTGACGGTATTCAAATTGCACGAGACAGGGCCCCACGAGAGTTAGCTCTCACCGTAGTATAAGAAATAGGGTAATAACAATGCATGGATGGTCATTGATTAGATTGGTCCCCTGTCGCTACTTGCAACTTCATAAATTGTCCCTTTTTTGGGGGGCGGAGGCGATTAGACACAGGAACATGGTATCATTCCTCCAAACTTGTCTGGAAACCAGTAATACTCGCGACACTTGCTAGATGCTTCTGGTATCATTGTACAGGGGTACCTAGTGACAGTACTAGGATCCCGAATCCTCTATCAAGGAATAAAGTATTGAAACTGAAACTGAACTACTTTTAGTATGAAGTTTGTATGCGCCCATGCATTCTAGTATTAAGTAAATTACATTTCTGCTTACCCATTATCATCGAGTCCCCACAAGTGTATTTTGCCATGGTTGATGTTGGTAAAAGTCTTCTCATCAGTGAAGACCACACGGGACCCAAAATCCGCATCCTCTGCGACATACTGGCGAGCAAAGGCGAGGCAGCCAGCACAGCGTTGGTCGGTGAGGCAATCCTTCACAGCAGGAACCCTGAGGGGAACTCCCACCTCGTGGAAGCGCAGCTGGATAGTCTCCGCTGACGCTGGCAGCTGCAGGTCCTCGCGAATCCTGACTGCGTTGCTGAAGGGGTTGTTCTGCACTGCATGTGGTATAGCCTCGTCTTCCTGGCGGGTTGTCAGCCGTTGCCATGGTCTCCTTTCTATAAGAGACTGTTTTTTTTATGTTGAAGGCTCCAGTCACGGACAAAAGTCCGCATCAAGGACGGGCCCTAATTGAAATATATAGAGAATTGAGAAAGGGGGAAAACAGACAGGGAAAGTATTTACAAATTTTTGAGAAAGTGAAAAACCTGTCTCTTAAAATGAGCCAGGTCATAGTTATTGGGAAAGACATGAGAAGGTAGAGAGTTCCAAAGCTTCGACGTGTAGGGAAAGAAGCAGGTATCAAAACGGCACACCCTTGAGTTCCCGATGGCCACACAATAATATTTGCAGGTCAACATCACGCCACCCCGTACTGAAGATGCTACGTTGTATTCTTTGAAAATAAAGAAATTTATTCTTTGGCCGCACCATGTTAATATTACACTTAATGCCATACTTATATAAGTAGAATCTGTGGTCATGGACGTAATGCCATGGCAGGCAATATTGCAAAAGGATTAACCAATGGGTTCCATTATTTGGATATGGGATCGAAACGGATTACGGAAATCGGAACAGAAGGATTTAGACCACTTCTGAAACGTGCTATTGAGCCGGAAAGCTATTGAGTTATCGGGACACAGAGTTTGAACTGTAGCAGGCATGTGAGCCTCAATCTCCTTGACTTACTGCAGAATGACAGAGGCCAGCCAAGGCTAGAGTCTCTCTATCACTAAACTTCGGAGCAAATCTGAGAGAGGAGAGAGTTTACGACAGAAGGCAGGGAAAATGTTTTGATCCAGTTGACGGGTAAACTTCTTGCACAGGAGTTCTCCTTAAATCAGTTGTGATTCGAGAGGAAAGCGAAGATGTCAAGGTCACGAAAGACCTCACGAATAAGGAGGAAGGTCTTTAGATGTCAAGTCTCGAGAGACATCCTGTGACGAAGCATTACGAAACGATTTTGAAGACTTTTGTCACCAGAGAGGAAACAGATAATGAAGTTTAATACTATGTCCATAAAATGGAAATATTATATGATTAGACGTCAAAAGATCCTCCCTATGTGACTAGGAAAGGAGTTGACGATGGAATATAGAAAGAAACCAAAGACTTTTTACACAGTTATACCAATATGGGAAAACGAAACGTTTTGAAACGTTTAAGACTAGGGAACGTTATCTTCTTAGTAACACCGTAAGCAGAGACTCGAAATATTTTCACAATTATTCACTAGAAATACCATTTTAGTACAAGACTCAGTGTGGTGCGTGTTGCTGTGTTTACCTGGACGACAAAATTGAATACAGTACTTTTAAGCATATGAAACGTGCCACAGTTGCGTTGTTTAGACTTCTTGTAGCATACTATGAAACCACAGAAGCTGTATAACGCAAAGAGAAAGCATTACACTTGTAAATGGCTACAGAACAGTGCTGGATGCATAGTACTTAACATGGCGATACGTTAGACGAAAGTGGGCAGAGAGAGTTAGCCTTAGAGTAGGCCTGCAAACGCCTGTCTGGTTTGACCCGAGGTATTAAGTCAACCTACAGGAGAAGCAATGCATATATAAGTGGTCTGTCACCTGGAATCAGCAGAGCCTCTCTCGCCTGGTTAAGACGACAAGTTAAGAGGAACAACCACAGAGACTTGTGGATTGTGTGAGGGGCTGTTAAAGAAGAGGTGCAGATATGGTGGGGCAAGCAGGGCAGGAATGCCTTAGTTGATGAACACCATCGAGTCGTGGCGTCTGTGATAGCCAATGGCTTCGAGATTTTGTGGCTGAGTAAATGACTTCTGGTTGATTTACCATCAAGGTGATACAAGAGGTACGCCAGGCTATCTTGCTGGAATTTTAGGAGGTAAAGACAGAGACAACGAGACAGGACTAGGATACATTAGGCTCACTTTCAAGCAAGCAAGAAATGCCTGTGTAGCCGGGGGAATGGAGTTAAGAAATCTCCCAATCACTGGCCGTGATATACTTTATGCATACACGTATACACACGTATATCTTAATCTTGCATCCACCTGCTTGATGAATTGGTCATACATCCCAAGACTTGCTGAATAAATTCGTCTGATAACCGAGGCAGTCCGTCAAGCAGCTGGGGCCCACTGGCTACATTGGCTTACCAGGCAAAGCTCTCGTAGATTTACTGGCCTCAAAGCCATTCATTGAATATTGTCATTACAACAGCTCGGGTGTGGAGGCTTTCTTGATCCCAAAGCCATTTAACAGATATATTGGCCCAGCAGTGTGGACTTAAGGGGGTGTCTTTCCTCAGCTCTGATGCGCAAGATCTCATAAATATCAACATACGTAACGATTTAACTACTGGCTACGCAAGACCTCATAAATGCCAAGATGCTTAACGAATTAACTTCTGACAAACAAGTTCCATGGGCGATTATTTTTCCTTTTGACTAAGATCAAATAATATTTCAAAAGGAATTGTTTTGTTGATAAATATTTATATGCCGTTATTCCTCAGCAAGTTACGTTTCCCACTATTTTTTTTTTTTGCATATGCAATGCATTCACATGTTGCAACCGTGACAACTTTCATAATATGAATGTGATTTTTCGGTGTTTCCTGTGTAATAACTCATGACAGAAATGCCCGGCAACGTAAGGAAGTTTAAACGTACGTATGTTTTACCTTGTCATATATAGCTTGACAGTATTATATAAGCAGTTTTCATCAATATATCGACATTCCACTTCGTCGTCACTGGCATTAAATTGATTTATAGACATTTACTCTTGTTTAAGAACGTTTTTCACCCGAAGTCTGTCATCCGCAGACTCGAGTGTGTTACGCTAACAGACCTTAAGGCTATAACAACCAGAGCCCAGGACTGAATTGTACAGTAGCTGAGATGAGGAAGTTTGAATAGGTAATAGAAGCTTAATGCGACGTTATTATCATCAGCCTTGCGGCCAAGAAGCTAGAAATGCCTTATGTATATAAACAATTTCTAATTTTGGTGCGAATGTAGCCATATATCTATCCAAATGGGAGTCTGAAACACATGCCTTTTTATTTCGGAAGGACAGACAAGTCACACACATATACGAAAGGAATAGATCAAGTGAGGTGCTTTTTAACTTTGTATACCTTCCAACCCACACACATGTTTCACGGGAGACCATTAACCAGCAGGAGAATAAGTCCAGCCGTAACGCAAGTCACTGTTTTAAGTTCTTCGCGCGCGATGGAACTAATTAGTTATACCGTTAGCCAAAGTTTCGGACCAAGTTGTTCTTGTTCTCTCACCCACCCACCCACACAGGGCTATTTGACCTCATCTCCGGCCGCCAACTTGCGCACTATTGTTCAGTCTTGTTGTTGGGAGAGTCTATTATTATTGAGGACCTTGGCAAGTTGGGGGAAGGGGTCGTTTTTCTCTCGTAGCGTCCGCGCACGAGAGGTTATTCAGTATTTAAGTTAAAGGAAGGTGCTCCTGAGCCCAGGTCAGGAGTGACCTTTGCGAGTTAGTAATTGTCTTTTGATAAGTCGTTAAGACACGCGCAATTGATACGAAGGAATAAAAAGACTGTTTGCAACCTCTGTCAACGTATTAGCAAAGATACCAATGCGTATAAAGCGTGGCTCTCAGAATTGAATTAACATTCGCAAATTAGTACCAAGCCCTGGTTTCGTTTGCCAACCCCACCCGTCCAATGGATCGTATTCATTCGCATACGATGAATACAGATGAATAGTTTATTGGTGATGCTGGTGCAAGGAGGGGGCGTACGCCCCTCGTCACTCTGATGACGATCTTGAGTGTGTTTACTTCTCTGGTTCCTCGTCCAGGTCGATAGGTCGGAGTCTGTATCTCACACAGGTCTTGAGTGAAGGTTAACCACTCGTCCTTTACTTGAGTGCGGGTCTGTGGCTTGTTCAGCTGCCTTAGGAGGGCATCATGCCTACATGCCTTTGCTGATTATGTCAGCTTAAACTACCAGGTTCTTAAATTAGTTTATAAAGGCAAATTACCTCCTCGTAAATGCCAGATTATTCTTCATTATCATCGTCTCTTCACACACACACACACACACACACACACACACACACACACACACACACACACATTCAGTAAGCAAACACCACTCTTTTTCCTGTCGACACAGTCACTCCCTCACTTCAGCGGAAATGTTCACGGCGGGAATAATCTAACCGACGTTTTAATCACCTCATTACTGAAACAGATTGTTTTTTTACACTACAAAAAGAAAAGAGGATTGAGATGATATGAAAAAAGCGACACTCCCTCACAGTGGAGGACGCAGACACTCCCTCACAGTGGAGAAAGCAGACACTCCCTCACAGTGGAGGAAGCAGACACTCCCTCACAGTGGAAGAAGCAGACACTCCCTCACAGTGAGGGCAGCAGACACTCTTTCATGAAGAACACTCCCTGATGCTAAGCGTTCCCCTTGGCTTCCCTAATCGAAACTTGGCAACGGATCTGATACGATGCAAGTTTTGATGTAATTCCCAGGACTTGGGGTAACTCGGGAAACGTAAGTATATACTTAACGCAAGTTTGTCTCACCCGAGTCTTAACAATAATGTGTAGATAACAAGACCACGAACTTAACAAGGTTAGGGGTTCTGTTATCACATATTTTTTCCTTTCTTCTCAGATGGATTAACGATAGCCTACGAAAGGGATTTATATGATGTATATATGAATGTATATATTGCCTGAAACCTTAGTGCGATTTATGATTTAAACTCGTACTTCGTTTTCCCTCTGAATGTGTGATTTCTGTCTCGGTATAAATCTCTTCAGAACATTTTAAAACAAAGGCCATTTTATTTTTTTTCTGAATTTTCCTTCTTTGTCGCCGTTCGCTCACATTCCCCAGGCAGATTTCCACACTCAGCAACACTCGCTAATGCCTTCCATTCACGAGATAAGCGGCAAAGATATCATACCTCGAGGGAAAATACTTATATACGAGTTCCATGAAGTGGAAAAAAAAAAAAAAGCTGCTCTCTGTTTAAAACTTCCAGACAATCATTCCAGTAATGGAAAGCTTTTAAGCTTTTCTTATCGGGTTATGGAACACTTTAAGCTTCTCGCAGACTGACAGTGGCGTGCATTGTTCTGAGCTCCTGTTTTTTCCACTTCGTTACTAAGGACTAGAGAATACGTCTGGATCGGTGCATTGTATTACTGCACTGTATTGCCGAGACCCCTAAGCAGGATACGGTGGTGTTTTCCAGCACCGAACTGGATACAGTATTGCATAACGGGATACAGTAGGAGAAGTGGTGTGGTCTTAGATCCAGGAAGGTAAGCGGAAGAGCTCCTAGGATTCGGCAGAAGAAACGCATGCCCAGTAATGCATCTTGCTCATTCGTGAGTTCCTGGTTGAATACAGTGCTCGCTGGGGGTAAAAGCAGGACAGATGGCGAGATTTGGGAGCCAGGATTGCATAAATGAAGGGCCGGGCCGTCGGACTCAACACGAAAAAGTAAATCCCTAATTTCAAAACTTGCTTATCTGAGATTAAGCAAAAGTAAACTCTCAGAGCTTCTCAGGTCAAAGGATAAAGCTTTTGAATAGCATCAGATCTCAAGGGCTTGAGACTTCCGAAGTTAGATTCCGTAGTTTTTTGGAATCTTGTAGCGTAAACCTCGAGCCTTTGGAACGAATTAGGAAGCAACGTGGTATCTGAACACATGACTATTCCCTGAGTGGGTCCGACAGGACGAGTGTGAATGTTCTAAGGAAGACCAAAGCCTTCGTGACCCGTGACAACAGCACTGATGGATGTGGCAACAGACAGTGTGATCCATGGCTGCAATTTCTGTACGGAGATTGCAATTACGTTCACGCAGTGACTTACATCATGTACACAATTTCACTCGTCAGTTGCTTAAACAAAAGGAAGAAATATGAAAGACAAAATGCCGTCGATGCAGTTGGATACAGGCAAACTGGAAAATCGTAAAATTCAGAACGCAACGTCCATTGAACGCGTTTAGTCCAGCTGTTAAGTACAGACTGAGACTTTAAGCAGGAATATGCATGCAAACACAACAATATCAACGTGCTTTTGCAAGCTCATATGTAAATGTGGAAATTGCTGGTGCGGTAATTGGGTTTTGTTTTATTTTTTTATATCTTTATCTCCTCCATTTGATTACGATGGACGCAACGAACGCTCTGACGAGCAGAATTGATATGATTTATTCATTACAATTCTCCACGCGAGTCCACGCATTGTAAATGCCCTTCGGAATTTTTTTCTATTTCATTTTACTGTCGACTTGAACGCCACCTAACGCCCGTCATGTAAAGTGTTTGGATCAGAGTACAGGAACGTTGACGGTGGCTGGGGAGCGACGTCTAGGAATGACTGAACTAAGGAGAATTCTATCTCTACAGGACTACCTGATGGGAGGAACCTACTGTGGAAAAAAGTTCGATTGAAGGAGAGGAGACATCGCTAGGCCCCCAGTAACAGGGATATAAGCCCGGTGGAGACCGTGGCTAGTGAGGCCTAGCTAAAGGGCTAGGATACTATAGGCTTCTTCCAGGACAGTGGTAGAGGAAGATTGGCAATAGCTGGCGGGGGCTTCGTGAAACCCGTACGTGGAAGGATTCCTCTCGTCGCAGAAGGCGAAGAAGGACCGGTCAGAACTCTATACATTACACCCTGATCGTGTGAGAGCGTAATAATGTTGATATGGACTGAGGTAATAGCAGGCCTGTGGCCTAGCCAGTGTCAAGAGAGGTCTGATGGCGAAGACCACGGCAGGAGGATAGGCTGAGGGTGGCCCATAACTGTAGGTCGTCGACAACACAAGGTACACATTGGTGTTAATCTGAGCCCAGAAGACCCTCGGGCAATATGGCCTACAGCTGCCGGGAATGGTCGACGCTCTACAGGCCTAGATACTCTGCTACGGGCGTCCTCCTTCGACAGCTGAATGTGTAGCCACCCCACTGGGAGACAGAGGAAGGTGGACAGAGAAAGGTGGACAGGTAGATCGATGCGTAAAGAGAAGGATAAGCAGGGAGAGAGAGAGAAATAGAATAGAATAGAATGACTAACCAGAAGCGAATTGGATTCTTCGTGTTATCATTTTCAAATCCATCCAACAGTCGTATGCTTTGAATACTCGTAGTTTCCCCTTGATCTCTTCTATTTCGTATTTCCCAAGGGCTCAGTAAAGCACACAAGACAATATTTTCTTCCCGGTGCAAATCAAGCTTTTTTTTTTTCTAACTCTTGGCAATTCCATTGTGTTGGCTCCCTCACAAAAAAATGTAGAAATTTTTTTGGAGTTTTTATTTTGGACGTGTGTGTGTGTGTGTGTGTGTGTGTGTGTGTTGTGTGTGTGTGTCTGTGTTTTGAAGCCACTCCAGCAGAAAAAGCAACGTTCTCATTTCACGGCGATGCAAGAGGTCGTCTGGAAATGCGTTTGAGGACTTCTGTGTTTCCAATTTTTAACCCGAGACAACTCCCGATGCAAAGTTTGCCGAGCCATATTTCTTTCACAGTTGCCACCGCAGGTTAAGCTGTCTGGACGACGGTGAAGAAAAAAAAACAACGTGTCTCAGGCCATAGCACACGAAGGCAGCGTCTGCGTCCGAACAGGTATCCGACGCGGGAGTGAAAAGCCTTTGAAAAAAATCGTCTGAAAACGACGATTTTTAAGATATTACGATACAAAGATATCAGTGCCATTCAGGTCATGGGATACCAAAAGCTGTATAGTGTCGTTGCATTTTTATAAGCTGAGAAAAATGTGAGATCTTGAGATAACTGGATTTATCCATGAAATGGCTTGTGGAGGAAACCAAACCTATGTGGCTTTATTTTACACCTAGCGAAGCCGCGAGGTGAGTCCTCCCGTTCCATCGAGGATAAAGCTAAAAACTTTGGGTGAAAAACTTATTTCTTCTCCGTAGAGAAAACAGGATTATGTCCAACGTCAACAGTCAGGGATTTGAGGAAGATAACTTGTCTCTGAGTTTGACAAGAAAGAGTGGCCAGAAAGACTGTTTTTTTTTTAAAAAATCGTGAAAACTTCCTTCAAAGTTTTCCTTCTGCCTGACCACTTAATGCTTTACTAATAGGAAATATAGAAATTTGGACATTAGCACTGGACAAAATAACTTTAATGCCTTTATCTTCTGCAAACGCTATATATGATTCTTTTGCGAGAAAGAGACTAAATACTTTCTGAAAATGAAATATTGATGGCAAAACTCCATTTCCATACTTTAGAACTTTTTTCTGAAGAGGTCGCGCTGTTTAGTGTTATCCAGGACCTCATTTCCAGAGGATCCTGAAGCTCTAGGTTGCGCTACATCCATCTGAAGGGAAATATTGTTCTCCTTTGTAGTGAGAAGGTTTTTTTTGTGGAGTCTATGTAATCGGTGATACGAGCACGCCAGAAGCGACTCTTCACTCACACTGTAACCTCGAGCAGGTGGAGTACGTTGATATAT
>JAUUDW010641463.1:0-10910 GCA_032361385.1 Panulirus guttatus
TGGATTGGATGAAGAAGTAGTCTTGGAGGAAGAGGGGATAAATGCTTCCATTCCCACAAGAATAGCCTCTGTTATGCTTTTGGCAGAGACAGAAGCATCACCACGTAAGAGATAAAAATTTACCCAAGGAAAGTCAGAAAAGAAGTTACATGAGTTATTCTAGTCAGCTTTATTCAGGTGCCAGTATTTACACTTAGAAGGGGCTACTGGAGGGGAAGGTGCCGTTAGAATAGGTACATTTATGAGAGTACAATCAGGTGAACCAATTGGGGGTGAGACTGTGTATTTACAGCGAGATGGACTAGAGATGAAAAACAAGTCCAGAATGTTAGGAGAGTGGTCATAGCAGTCAGGTATATGGGTAGGGTGGGAGATTATTTGCTCAGAATCATTGAGAATGGAGAATGTGAGGGCTTTGATCCCTCCACCATCCGTATGGGAGGAATTCAGTCATTCCCTATGGTGAACGTTGAAATCCCCGAGGTAGAGGACCTCAGCTTGTGGGTGAGATGTCACAGTCTCATGGCAGGAGTTTAGATAGTCGAAGAAGGATATAAAATTTGTAGAATTAGTAGGGCAATAAGTGAAACAGAGGACAAGTGTGGTAGAAGGGAGACAGACTTTGAGCCGCATACCATCAAAGTTTGGAGACTCAAGGTCCTTGAGGCGTGCAACAGGTGTGTTTATGTAGGAGTAAGCACAAACACCACCTTTGAATCGGAATCATGAGTGGGGATTATAGTCAGATATGAAATAGGGACTGGTGAGAACATCATTAGACAATTGTCTCAGACAGAAGTAAGATATTAGGAGAGGTACTAGACAGATAGTGTTAACTGAGGAGAGAATACTAGAGAGACCATGAATGTTGGTATAGTGAATAGAAAAAAAGAGGAAGGTCTCACAGAGAGGGAAAAATCAATGGAGGGGCCGATACTACTACTGCTAAAGCCTTCCCTCTAATTGGCAGTAGAGTCAGGCTGAAACCCAGAGATTCTTAGCACCCCATAAAGCTAGGGGTGACAGATTTGACAGTCTACCATGATAATGCTTATAAATGTGTGAGCAAATTGGAATTGACAAGAGTACTTATGTGAAAATAGTAATAATAATAAGGAAGGTATGACTAGGTGTGTGGTGCTTGTAAGAAGATGGCAGGACTAGCCTGGTAGTCCCATTTTGATGAGACAGGAAGTAAGACCAGCAATCCTAACATGGAGAGTGTAGGATGGTTCTGGGCACAACTTTAACGCTCATCAGTCAGGACGGTAGTACCACCTTGGGCAGTTGATGGTAAATGTGAATAAAAGCAAGGTTATTAGGTTTACAAAGGTTGAGGGACAGGTTAGTTGTGGGTGTGAGTATGACTGGAGAAAAATTGGAGGAAGTGAAGTGTTATAGATACCTGGGAGTGGACATGGAACCATGGAAGTGGAAATGAGTCACAGGTGGGTGAAGGGGTGAAGGTTCTGGGGGCACTGAAAAATGTGAGGAAAGAGAGATCTTTGTCTGGAAGGGCAAAAACAGGTATGTTTGAAGGTTTTTTTGAGTCCCCACAATGTTATATGGATGTCAGGCATGGGTTATAGGTGAGGATGTGCAGATGAGGGTGAACATGTCAGAAATGAAATGTTTGAGGACCATATGTGGTGTAAGATGGTTTAATCAAGGAAGTAATAAAAGGGTAAGAGAGAGGTGTAATAATAAAAAGCATGTGGTTGAGAGAGCTGAAGAGGGTGTGTTGAAATGGATTAGACATATGGATAGAATGAGTGAAAAAAAGTTGACAAAGAGGATGTGTGTCAGAAGTGGAGGGAACAAAGAGAAAGGGAAGATTAAATTGGAGATGGGTGGACTCAAAAAGATTTTGAGTGATTTGGGGCCTAAACATGCAGAGGGGTGAAAGGTGTGTCGGGGATTCAGTAAATTGGAACACTGTGGCGTACAGGGGTTGACTTGTTGTCGGTGGACTGAACCAGGGCACGTGAAGTGGCTGGGGTAAACCATGGAAAGGCTTGTGGGGTCTGGTTATGGATAGGGATCTGTGGTTTTGATACATGAGACATGACAGCTAGAGAATGGATGTGAGTAAATGCAGCCTTTCTTCATTCATTCCTGGCACTACCATGCTAAAATGGTAGTGTGATCAAGTATGAAAAAACATTATAACAATAAAGATTTAATATATAATTAAAAAAAGCATAAAAGTAATCAGTAAGTAGTCTATTTATATATGATGCCATGCCAGTTGCTTTAAAGAACTCCCACCAAGGGGGTGCCATGGCAAAAGTCTCCATTTAACCCTGCATTTACATGCCTCCCTCATATACACCATTCCATGCATTCTTCCCCCATTTCTTTCTCTCCAGTACTCTTCCACTCTGTTTCCCAATGTCACAGGTAGTATTCCTCTTACACCAAGCCCACTAATCATACTGTCACACACTCTCCTTGTAGACTTCCCGTATTGCATTCTTTCCACGAGCCCAAACCACCTCAAAGTATTATGTTTCACCCACTCTGCAACTCCACAATTCATTCCCTTTGCATTCCTGCCATACCAGATCTCCCATACACCCCTTCATCACTTTCTTCATTCCATCCAATCATACCATGAGCTGCGGCAACTCGCTTGACACTCCCACAATTTTAGCATGTTGTGCTGAAACTTTTATACATATCATCAGATAGAAAATAGTGAATGAAATATACTTTTGAGGTGATTCTTATTCCAATGCTAATGAGTATTCTTGAAAATCTAACAAACTGAAAAACTGGATTCACAAGGTTGGAAAGGAAACCTAGGTGAGGAGTGAAGAGGTTAAACAGAGGCAAGAAAAGGTAAAACTTCAAATGATGTTGGCTACCTTTTCCTTAGATAGCAGGGATTAAACCTCAGGTTCATAAGCCTATCAAGATTGATTAATCACTGTACAAGTACAATTAGCTCCTTGTCACATACACCCCATTTTAGAAATTTGACAGCTTTTCATGCTATCTCATGTTGTCACATATACTACCGAGTTACAAACATCATAAAGGACTCACTCCTGTGATCAAATTTTTGCATAAGTGAAATATGCATTCTCATCTTCTCTGCACACCACTATACCCAGCACTATCACTCAGACACTTTTTAAATGTTTTTATAAGGGCAGAATTTACGAGACTATCACATAGACAACTGAGAAAAGCCCAAAGTTTTAACACTATGTATTCCAAAAGTAAGAGCAATGAACTATGCAGTTGTATGGTTACAGCAGCACACAGTAAATGGGGCAGTGACCTCTGGAAGCTCATGGTCCAAGTTTGCAGTAATCTTATGGAATTTACAATTTCTAGAATCGCAGATTACCAACATTCTACCTGTACTACAGTGTCTAAATTGAAGAGAACATTTTTTTGAAGACTTGAGTTTCGTGTTCAGATGTATGCTGCATCTGAAATGTAGAGTGAACTGTTTTATAACACAGCTCAGCATTTTTTTTCTAACAGTGTTTTGTCTTACATCTGGTTTAGTCTAACTCTTCCAAGCTAACTTCATAACTTGACCCATTTGCCCTACACCACAATGTTGATTCACTTTCCCTCTTCTATGGGTTTTAATTTGGTTTTTGCTCGCGAGAGGTAGCTGCTTGTGTGTCCCCACCACTAGTTAGACCATGCAATACTTGGCAAGCTGTTGCGTCACATGATTACTGTGTGGCCACTGTTTGATAACTCCTTCATTCTCTACACCTCAAAGCTTTGGAACTCTCAACCCTCTCATGTCTTTCCCAATAACTATGATATGGCACATTTTAAAAGACAGGTCTTTCACTTCTTCCAAAATTTGTAAATGCTTTTCCTTTTCTTTTCTTTTACTCTTTCATAATCCTTTCGATATTTCAATTAAGGCCCGGCCTTGATGTAGACTTTTGTCCATGGCTGGAGCCTCCAATGTAAGAAAGTGGGCATGGGGGGTTATGTGGTGAAAACAGGGTCATCATTTCTGGAATGTTGATACTGTTTACATGCAAGGGAAATTCAGAATTAATAAGGAGATAAAAACACTCATCACCAAGAAGAAACTCAAAATTAATGACAATTATAGTAAGCAGGAGACCGTTTGCAAGTATGCTTGAATGTGTTAAAGTAGTCATAATGTGTAGATTTTGTATGAACTACCATGCACAGTTATGTAAAAGAAATGAAGGTGTTGAGAACTTTTGTGTCCATAGTTTCAGCACTGTGATCTTAAATTAACCAGCAGTTTAGAATTTAACATTCCAGTAGATGCCTTTATGCATGATACTTATTGTTTCTTTATATTTCATTTCAGCTACTTTCTGCTGAATTTTGCTGCACCTCCCACCTCCATAAAAGACATAGTTGATCACTCTAGACGAGATGTTGATGTATTTCGACCATATGTGTTTAAAATTGAGCCTTCTACAGAGATTCAGTGTACGCTGCACGAAGAGATTCAACCACCACCATACAGGTATGGTTCTTTCAAGTTATGGCATCTTCTTATCAAAGTTAGATATCTTTATATATGCAAGCTTGTCTCTAAGTTGGTTTGTGTGCATATTTATAGCAGTGATACGAAAATGAAAAATAATTTGGCTTGTTTTATTAACCAAATGTTTGGGAGAGTCTTTTTACTTATGTTTGCTACGTACACAAGATGTTTCTTCCAGTACATACACCATGGTTCTTTTAAATCCATTATTATTTCTTTTTTAATATTACACACACACACACCATGTATTATGAACAAAAGAGCAAGAAATGAGTAAAGCATGATGAAAAAAAAGGAGGTACTGAGAAACTTTGAAAATTATATTGTGAGTAAGAAAGGAGATAATTCAGAATGCTTAAATAAATTCATCAGGCGTTCATTGTGAGTTAAAAAGCACCTAATTAGGCTAAGGGATATAGAGAGGAAAGGTGTACAAGATAATGAGATGATAGGTGAGAGGTTGAATAGAAAGTTCAGAAGTGTTTCCTCAGCGGAAGGCACTATAGCCCCAACACCAGTGCAGTGGAATGTGGAAGAGATCTTGGAAAGCACAAAAATTTAATATGGATGAGAGAGCAAGGAATGAGCAGGACAGGATAAAAAATGAAGAACTAAGAAATTTTGAAAACTATATTTTGAATAAGGAGGGATATAATTCAGTACAGTTTAAGTAAATTCAGCAGAAGTGTATTGTCATTCAAAAAGTGCCTAATTATGCAAAGGGATTTAGAGAGAAGAGGTGTAGATGATACTGGAAAGATATGTGTGAAGCTGAATGAGTAGTTCAAAGATGTTTCCTCAGTGTTAGACACTATACTTCCAACAACAGTGAGGTGGAATGGGAAAGAGATCTCAGAAAGCATCAAAATTTCTAGATCTGGACCCACATAAATTTCATGGCCCTGAAAAGTTTCTCAACATTTACCGAAGATGGTGTGCAAATGTCCTTGATTTTCAAGGTGTGACTGGAAGAAGGTAGAGTACCAAGGAATTGAAAGAGGGCAAATGCTGTACCTCTTTTGAACCTTTTCATGGCAGCCAAAATTATATGATGTTTTCACAAGGATGGCAAACATCATATGATGTTTTAACTCTTCCTTTTTTGTACCTGGGGAGTGAAGATGTCAGAAGAATTAACTCATAATGTAAGGCTTAATAAAGTAGACCAGGAAATTTTGATAAACTAGAGACCAGCCACTATGATGGATATTGATAATAAAATATTGGATAAAATAATCATAAAACAAAGGAGAAACTACTTAAGTGAGAGACAGCACAGATTCAGGGAAGGAAATTTTACATAACAGACTTCCTAGACTTTTATGAGTAATCTCTGTCTTATACAGTAATGAAGGGTGGGCAGATGGTGTGTATTTGGTAATGTACCTCTTTGGAGTTTAGCAAAGGAGCTAAATCTTCAGGCAGGAATATGAGGGACTCTTTTGATGGACAGAAAATTCCCTTAGTGGAGGGGAACAAACATGTTAGAGAAGCCTTCTCAGAATGGTTCGAGGTCAATAGTGGTATACCACAGTGATCAGTCCTGGTCTTCTTTATGTAAATATCTTACCAGAAGGACTAGCCTCGCCCCTGATTATGTTTCCAATTCATGTCAAGGTCATGAAGGAAGTAAAGAGTGATGAGGATTGCATGACCTTACAAGGGGATGTAGACAAACCCAAAGCTGGTCTAAGACATTTGATTAAATTCAAACTGAGTAAAAGCAAAGTAATAAGGGTGGGGGACAGTGAGAGTGACTTGATATGAATATTTTGTAACTGGAAAAATGCTACAGGAATCTGTTGGTTATGGGGACTTAGGAGATGGTATTGTATCTAACCTGTCACCATAGCCCCATCTGAGGAGAAATGAAACATTGATAAGGAAATAAAAGGACCCAATGGAGTTTTAGATATAAATTTTCATAAGAGTACTGGTGAATTAGTTGAATTACAGCAGTGTCTGGTGGGAGATGTTGTAACTGCCACCATTTGAGTTACCAGATTTACATCCATGACCCAAATTATTTTATAACATCCATGTAACATTTGTAAATATAAGATGATTACTTGGAACTTGAGACGATGATTCTGGTCCATGGAAAAACAGTGTGGAGAACAGCATCAAGAAGACGGGACAATGAACTCATTATTCCAAATTGGCAACTATATTGACTAAGTTTTTTTAGGTTTATTTTTCTTTGGAATATGAGCCACAAGGTTTTGTCCAAACCATTTCAGGACATCCTGGTTAACTCACTCAGTTACAATGCTCACAACTACACCTCTCTCTGACTGCAATTTTGTACATTATCAACCCACCTATTGCCATGTATTTCTGTCATGCATTTCATTTCTAATACACATCCAAGGTCAACATTCACATCCATATAGCACTGTCAGGACTACCGTACCTTCAGACATACCAATCTTTGCCTTTACAGACAATAACCTATCCTTCTACACACTCCGTAATGCACCCAGGACCCCTAGCCTCCCATTCCACTCTGTGACACACAGTAACCCCTATGATTCCAACTGCTGCCATGTTTTCTCCAATGTATTTAAGCACCTCACTTCTCTCAGGTCCTCCGAAGTTAAACTCACCTTCAAACCATCTTCCCTCACCCACTGCTGCACCCTGTCAAACTACTTTTGTTCACTTTTACTTTCAGATTCTTCTTTTACACACACTCTCAAATTTTCATCCCCCAGATCCCATCACACTGCAGATCTGCACCTTGCTCCAAGACCTTTGCATTTACCTCCCTTACCACCCCATGTGTGAACAGATTAAATAGCCATGGTGACATCGCACATTCTTGATATAGATACACCTTCATCAGCAACCACTCATTCCTTGTCATAAACATGCCTTACTTACCTTGTAAAAACTCATAATGCATTCAGTAGCTTTCCATTTACTCCATGTATCTGTAGCATTTTCCATAATGTATCTGTCAACCATATCATATATATTCTTCTGATCTATAAATGCAGCATTCATGTTACTCTCTCTCTCTCTCTCTCTCTCTCTCTCTCTCTCTCTCTCTCTCTCTCTCTCTCTCTCTCTCTCTTTTATTATTTCTCACATTTTTCAAAACACACATCTAGTACACATACAAGCCGAAAGCACATTGTTTTTCCCCAGTCAGCTTCACTATGCACAACACCACCCTCTCAGGTACTCAACAGACTTAAATCTCTATTATTTGAATGTTCACTTTTGTCCCCTTACCTTTATACAAGGGCACTGTGCTTGAATTCTGCCACTCGTCAGACACCTAACCTTAGACCATCCATATATTGAACAGCCTGATTAAACATCAGCAATGCAATCATCTTTCTTGATAGACTCAGCTTCAGTCTCATCCAATCCTGGTGATGTCCCCAATTTCAGCTTGTGCAAATTTTTCATCACTCTGTTTTTACCAACCCATTCACTACAACTGTCTGCATGCTACCACTTCCCAAACAGAACATCAGCCTCCATATCACGTAACACATTCAGCAGTCTTTCAAAGTATGTACTCATTCAATCTCTCTTTCACATCTTTGTCTCTTAAATTCCCCATCCTCTGATCCCAATTTGTTCTCTTTTCCTTTTCACATTCTTCATCTCCTTCCACAGCATTTTCTTATTCTCTCTGAAGTTCATCAGTACCCTCTTTTGCCATCACCATGTATCCCTTTTTTCAGCTCTTGTACCTTTCTGTTAGTCCCCCAGTGCTCTCTCTTATACTCCTTCCAGTCGCTCACACCCCTTCTTTACAGATACCATCAATAAACTTCATTTTTCTCTTCCACTAGTAGTGTTACCTCCTTATCCCATCACACAGGACCCTTTCTCTTGTTTCCACTACTAACATTTTGCATCCTCCACATTTAACCTACATGCTTTACTTAAATATTTTATTTGCTGTACTGCCATTCCTCTCTTTATGTAGGATCACTCTAAGTAACCTATTTCTTCCAATCCCTCTTTTTATGGTCAAAATTTGTTACTGTTTGAATCTGTGTGGTAGAAAGTGTGCTAAAAATTCACATTTTTCTCTGTCTTTACTGGTTTGCTGTGTGCAATTTCTCTCTGTGCAAGATTTTTGCAGAATGTAACTCCCACATAAAGCAAGGGATGGGTGTACTCTGATTTTTGCTCTAACTTTTGTTTTTCACTTTTTCTTAATTACAGGAGTGAGGTTCATAAGTTGATTCAAGAAGCTGGAAGGAGACTGCCTTCAGCTAGTGGGAAGAGGTTCCCTTTGAATACTGGCCTTAAGCATGACCCATTTTGAAATATCAACTACCGTAACCTTTTTACAAAGTTTTGCTGTGTATGCATTTTCAAGGATAAGTGCTAAATATAAATAAAATTGTAAATACTTTTGTCTTTAACTTGATTTCTCTCTATATGTATCCTCTATTTGGTAGAATTTGTCAGGTGATAATATAAGGGTCTTTAATTGACCTAGCAACAATTCAGGTAAAAAGAATGAGGACTGAAACAAGAGACCAGAAGATAAAATTTTAAGCTTTGAAATTTAGAAAAGTGGGTGAAAGGAAGAATTATAATGATTACTACAGTTACACCCCCCGATCTTATTTGGGATGAGTCGCGAAATAGCATAAGCAAATGGAAAGTATCATTCTGGCTGAGTGTGAGTAGATGTGGATATGGGGTTGACAGGAATAAAATTACTGGGGTCTCCTAGTAAGAATGGATTAAGTAGAGTAAATAATACAGGCACTGCTAGTAAAACAATATCTTTAAATAAAATGTACAGATGAAAGGGGACTTTATCATCTAATAACCTAACAGGGTTATTAGAACCTGATTGGTAAAGGAATAAAATATGTAAAGCAGGTCTTGCTGAAACAATAAATGGAAGGAGAAATTGAAAGGTAAAAAACTGTGAGAGGGTAGCATTCCCCACATTCAAACTAAATCAGTGAAGTTTATCATAGAGCTGTGATAGTCACTGGTGACAGAATTGAGACTTTATGGGCTTTCTTTGAAGCTAGAGAAGCTATGTAAATGAATAGGACCAGCATAAACCCAAGAAATATTGAAAATAAAATCTAAGAGAATCAAAAAGACATGGAGATTAAGCCTGAAGATAAAGACACTAAAGTAGTTTGGAGAAGACGGCAGGGTGATTCACAAAACCCTCGTTTTTCAGAAATGCTCAAAGGCTATGTGAAGGTTATAACAAAGTGGTATTGTGGGAGATTTGGTTGGGAAATGACTAATTCTAGGGGCTTTGGATCTATGGGGCCTTGTAACATGTGGCATTTCAGTGAAAAGTGTACTTCATAACTGATGGTTAAAATAGTTTGCAAGTATTCTTAAATTATTACTATCAGAAAAAATTGTGATACAAATCAGTATAAATGACATATTTTGAATAATTTGATTCTTGCTATTATGTTTTATTTGAATTGGTTTGCAAAGCTTATGCAAATTTTTATGAGATGAAATAAATTGTTCATTTTCGAAATATGGATACACTTACCTGTCAAGAGTGATGAACATCAACTGACTGAAGGGTAGTACTAAAAATTCAGTAATTAGTGAAAGATAGATCTGAGTTGAAACATATAGGGCAGGGTAGAATTTGTGCCAGCTGCTGAGGTTACACTTAGGGGCCAAGCAAAAATAAGTTTAAGTAGTTACATGTTAATCTGTAAATTACTTAATTTTGATTACATCAAAAAGTAAAATTTGTTTTATACCCTGCTACAATAGAGAGTAATTACAGTACCCACAAATAGTCTGAGGAATTTGGGGCCTCTTGTTGTGGTTGAGTGTCCTGAGAATTTCTGCATCTGTAAGCCTACCACATGCACAGATCTCACTTAATTAGTACTTGGCAACTCTCCCTTGTGATCCCATCACCACAGGCTGAGGAGGTGTCAGTGCCTCATGGGAAAAGCTAGAGAGAGGACACATGTTATGAGCTGCTGGATAAAACAATGACCTTTTTCTTTTTGTTTCATTCACTTTTCGTCCCACTGCCGCCCACCCACACCTTAGAATGGGGCACAAGAACTCACCCAGCAAGAAAAGGCTCAGATTCTTGCCCTGAGGGAGGTAAAAATGTTGGTGAAGGAGATTTGTCAGCATATAGGGGTGAGCAAGTCAGCCATATACAGCCTCATTGCAAAAGCCAAGAAAATATCCCACAAGGTAAAGTTCCACTTCGTAAATATGTACCAGAACATCCCAGAGAGACTTCAGCAGCTACTGACAAGCTTATCAATAGGCAAGTATTGATAAATCCATGCATCACAGTGAGACTATTGATGCAAATCTACCCAACCTTCCTTTGAAGTGTTGCAGAAGGCACCATTCAAGAGTGCTGCCAGAAATGCCTGAACCTGCCTTGTCGTTCCCCGATCAGAAACCCCTA
>JAUUDW010641474.1:6007-18398 GCA_032361385.1 Panulirus guttatus
ACACGTAATCATTAGTTCCCAAAAAGTCGAATCACATTCAGCATCGCACGATTACATAAAAATCTTTATACCTGACGGGTAAAAAGACTCGTGTAAGAAACAGCAAACTGTGAATAGTGAATCTTGAGTTCTTGAAGATGTGTTCAGGACTGAGTGCGTGCGTGGGAGTGGCAAGTCAAAAGCGGCTGACACTTACCTTGGTAGGGCGGCCTTGAACCCAGTGAGTCCGTATTTGTCTGAGAGGAAGGACTTGGGCAGCGAGAGCGACCGCATTTGTTTGGCGGGCTCATCCTCCCCCTCGACCTCATCTTCCTCCTGTTGTCCCTCTTCGTCTTCGGGGGCGTCCTCGCCACCCTCCTCCTCGGTACTGGCAGGTTTAGACAGGGATTTGCTCCTGTTCTTCTTGAAGATCCCCACGAGGTCGAGCGGTAACCCACTCCCGCCTAGGGCATGTGGCGACCCCAGGGGAATGCTGTTACTTCGGTTAGTTCGTCCAGGACGATCTAACGTCGCGCTCTCGTAAGTGACCCTCGGCGGCCCCTGGGCATCATCTCCATCCTGGGGGCCGTACTCCGGCATCATGGGCAGGGCTATCTTGATCGCTTCCGTGCCGGTGAGAGATTGACTCCGACCTTTCTTTTGGAAGAACGAGAAGATATGGCGACCCTCAGTTCCTGCTACGCTCTGGTGGCGCCTGGCCCTGGGACTGTCGGCCATCGGCAGCTGCGGGGCGTCCTTCTTCAGGCCCCTCCACTTGTCGCTCTTGCTGGAGGAGGAGGCGCAGGACGAGGAGGAATGATGACCGCTGCTGTTGGCAAGGAATGCAAGCGTCTCGTGGGGATCCGACTGGATGCTCTTGTCGTTTGACAGAGTCTGGAGAAGTTCGTCGAAGTCCTTGTCGAGCCAACTCTGATCTATGATTAGAGAATTACGGGCGCTTTTGCTTTCGTCGCCTTTTATCCTCTTGTATTCATTTTCGAGTTGGCTCAACAGCTCCCGACTCTTGGATAGGCTCTTTCGCAGTCTGTTCTCTGCTCGCACGTCGTCGGGACCACACAGCGACAGGTGGCGCTGGAACATGCGGTGCGACCCTCCTGAAACAGCGCCGTTCACATTGGAGGTGCTGTGGACCTTTCTGAAGGCGCTCTGCCGAGGTCCGAACAAATGGGCGTAATCCTCCGAGGAATTCAGATTGGTGACGCTGGCCGTCGTCGTGGGTCCCCCGGCGTAGTAGGACTTGTCCTGCAGGAGGGAGGCGCAGGACGAGAGTCCCAGGGAACCCGTGCTGTTCTTCCTGCCGTAAGACTTTGGCGTTGGCTCGCCCCTAATGAGATCACTGGTGCTGACCCCCGCGGGCGCTGGACTGACATACGGCTGGTCCAAGTCCATAAAGTCGACGTAGTCCTGGTCGGCTCTGAGATGATTAGGGTTAGCGTGGAGTCGTCGGGCCAGCTCGGCCAGGGTGGGCGAGTTATCCTGGAGGGAATCCCGCGGGAGGGACAGCTTTCTGTTCTTGGTGAGCGTGGGGGGAGCCACCGCGTGACCCGGGTAACACTCGCTGATGGAGAACAGCGACAGAGGAGTCTTGGAAGGCGGCGAACGCGGGGTGGACGGGCTGAGAGGACTCATGGGTGACGATGACGACGTTGACACGGGGGTAGCGGTTACGGGCGTCGTGGGGGAGACGGGGGCCTTGGGCGCTGCCCTCACCCCACCGTCAGAATTCCGGCGGTTGAGCGACGGGGAGTCAGCGGAGTCCCCAGAGTCCACGGACGCCGCCACCTTCTTCAGCGTGGCGATGATGGCGTCGAACTGGTCGGCCAGAATATTTCCGTTGATCTTAAGGTTCTTGAGGACCGCCGAGTCTATGATATCGGCCAAAGACGTCTCCAGACGCTGGATTATGTGATTTTCCTCGTCACCTAAACTCGCTTTCTTCTCGTTGTTCCGATTATCCTCAATCTCACTCCGGCATTCCATTTTCTCCGTCACGTTCGCCCTGCCCTTCTCCTGATCCACAGAAATGTGTGCGAGGGTCCTCCCCGCCCTCTCAGGGGTGGGTTGGCCGTCCCTCGCTCTGAATGGCCCAGGTAAAGGTTGTGGGGAATTCCTGGGTCCATCATACCGAACCTGAGATCTGGTTGATGATACTCCCTCAGTCTGACCACGATGGCTATCTGATCCACCACATGTTATCATTTCTTTCTCCTCCTCCTCTTTTCCATCTCCCTCTTCTTCTTCTTCATCTTCTTCTCTTTCTTCTTCTTCTTCAAGGTCGTACTCATCTTCGTCTGCATCCTCCTCACTGCTCGAGGCTTCAACCTGAATGCCTTTCTCCTCTTTTGTCTTTGGTTCCGCCACAATCGAGACCTTGGTTATCTCTTTTTTATCCTGAGAGGCAATTTCCTTTTCATTGTTCCTTGCGAGACCTTTATAACTGCCGTAGCTTTGAGGCTGTCGGGAAGAGACAGAACGGAAAGAGACACTGATGCCAGGCAGGGGTCGATTCTCTTTACCTTCCCCGTCGACGTTGCCACAGATGAGCGAGCTGCTACTAGCGCGGAGGCCGCTCGGCGACGGCTTCGGTGGAGGGGCCGGCTTGGATCTACTGGGGATCTGCAGGCTGGACGATCGCTTCACAGGCACTGACGGCTTTTGCATCTTCTGCACTAAGTTGCTGCCACTGAAGTAACGCGAATGGAGGGTCTTCACCTTGCGACCAGCGGCGTCTGCCTCGCACACCCTCGTCTCAGTGACTGACCCGTCAGACTTCGTATCGGTCCCTATATCCCTGTCAACGGCATCAGGTTCTATGATTGTGGCTTGTGTATCACGCTCCGGTCTACCAGGGAGTGTGGGATCAGGTGTTCTTACGGGCAAACTGGGTGGCGTAGCTTCAACCCTGCGTTCAATTGTTTTCCTGTCTTTGTTATTCGTTCTCTCGCTGTCAGATCTGGATATCATGGAAACAAATGAACTCGATCCCACCCTCTTGCGGAGGTTTGGACAAGGGGAGGAACTGTGTCTCTTCCGGTCACCGTCCAGCGAACACTGGCTTCCGTACATGGGAGAGTTGCAGCCGGAGTCTGTCGTGCTTTCAGTCCTCTGGGAGTCGAGACTCGCCCTAAACAAGTTGTTCCTCGACCCCAACAGCGAACTCTTGGAACCCGATTTACTGCGATTGTAAATGTTGTGGCGGCCGACGACCAGCGACGTCTTGGAAGAGGACTTCTTCTTGCTGAGGTTCGTCCTGCTGCCGTTCATGACCCTCCGAACAATCCTGGCCCGGTTGGCCCCATCAGCGAGGGAACTTTTGGGCCCCGAGTAGGTGCGGGTCACGCTCACCTTCGGCGTGATGTGCGTGGAGCTGACACTCAGCGTCCGGTCCAGCCTGGAGTCACTAGGCCTTGAGGTATCGCCTGTGTTGCGACGTCCTGACGTCAGTCGAGATGCTGATGATGTCAGCCTGTTGCTCCCTGGACGCAGTAACCCAGACGGCTTCTCCTGAGGGGACGGGGCCTTGGGGAGAAAAGACGACGACTTAGTCCGTGACACGGGTGGAGTTTTCCCGGAGGTCTGAATCTGTCGGTTGGGAGTTGCGTCGCTGTCGGTGACGGCAGTGCCGGAGGCGCCGCCCACGTCCACGAACGTCTTCCCTCCAGTGCCATCGTCCTTGGCTTCGGGGGACACGGGGGAGTTCACTGACAACGAGAGGGGAAGCGATTTCGGCGGGGTGTCCAGCTTTAAAGATGTCTGTCCTGCTTGTTCCGCGTACTTACCATCATCAACGCCTTCTCGATCTTTGACCGTGTCTTTCCCCGGCCTCTGGCCTGATGGCACTCTCCCTGCGCCCGGGCGTGGGGGGAAGGTGCGAGGTGCGCCCTGAGACGTGTCGTTCTTCATGGACTTGGAAGCCATAACGGGGAGTTTAGATTTATCTCTATGCATGGGTGGCGAGTCCCGCGAAGAGGCACCGGAGGACAACTTGACCTGGTACACGGCGCGCGCCGGCGGGCGACGACACGAGGGCGTCACTGGGGGAGTACGGGGGTCTCCCTGTGATTCACGCCGCCGCATTGTGGTGGAGGTCCTCCCTGCAGCTGCAGGGGAAGGTGGTCGAATCCCTAGTCCAGGAGAGGTTCCCCGGGCTGGAGAACGTGTGGATGGGGAAGGTGAGGCTCGCGCCCTGTGCGATGAGGCTCCCGCACCTCTGGTATGATCACTGTGGTTGGTGTTATGCTGTCCACCTCCCGGGCCTGACGGAGAAGTCCGCGACTGTGGGTCAACTTCACTGTCCTGGGTAGTGCCACCCCGGGAGAGCCCCTGGGGTCCAAAGCTGCTCCGTCGTCCCAACAGGGCAGGAGAGCGACTCGAGTTTGTTACTGAAGCCTTGCTACCCACGTTACGGCGTCCAGCGCCTCGGCCGCGACCGCCAGCCGCTGCAGGAGGGGCTGCGGGGGGTACATCCTCTCTCGAGTGTCGAGGAGGATCCCCCCCTCGCCCTTGGTACACAGGAATGCCCGACACCTTGCAGGGCATGTCACAGGTACACTCACCCTCACAAACACCATCCTGGTACCACCACCATGATTCACAGTCACCGATGTTCACTCTCACACTCGTGTCACCAACACTCTGGCTATCTTCACTCACCGCACCGACACCGCTGCTCTCACTGCTAACACTGTTTTCACTGAGTACACTGCTGGAACTGCACGTGTGACGTGAGCGCGCGTGTGCACGTGGCAAAGTGCGCGCGGAGACTGGCGACTCAGGTCCCGCCTGGCCCAGTGCTCCACATGTTCCGCTCGCCTGGACACGAGGCCCTCCTGGCCACGCCCCCTCACCACGCCTCCCCTGGTCCCCCGCCGATGACCGTGGCCCCAGGCGTGGCTCCCGGTGCCGATGATGACAGTGGCTGGAATCATCAGACGAGGGCGGGGCGCTGCTGGTGTGTGGCACCGTGTCCCGCCGCCTCTCTGCCCCGCCACAGAAGCCCTGCGCCTCTTCCTTCCGGGGCCAGGCTGGCCTCAAGTTGTCATAATCAATATGGGTGAGGTTGTGGGCGAAGGCGGCATGGCCCGGGAGAGTGGTGCCTGCGGGCGTGAGGCCACGTTGTGCCGCACACTGTCTGGCCCCGCCGCCACAACCTGGCCGCTCGACCAGCTGGTCCATGCTGGGCATGCCGGGTCCCCGTGTCCTCCCGTCATAGGCCACGCGTTCACCCGTCCTGCACCAGAGTTTCGTGTCCTCGGAGACTTCCAGGTGTCTATGATGACTCTGCTTGTCCCTCGCACGACACTGCCTCCTGCGGTTCCCAGCGGAGTCCTGCACCGGGCCAGGTGTGCGGGGGTCGGCGCGCGTGGCCACGCGGGTACCACCATACTGATGAGCCTCACCTGGGTCGACCCAGACTCCCTCGCCAGCTCCGCCCATCCCGCCCACGCTCGCCCATGCCACGCCGGGATACATGGCACACATGGACGACCATATCACATCCTGCGGATCACTGTGGCACGATGTACGGCGTGACGTCATGTGAGGGTAGTGGGCGGTGCCTGGCGGGTACCGACAGACCAGGCTCCTCCCCCTGGCCTCCCAGACGCTCCGCCCATCGCCGGAGCGGGCGGGTATCGGCCTCTCACTGTGTGATCTCCCGACCGATGCCTCCTCGCCGTCACCCACACCTGCCTTCGCCGCCTTCCCCTTCGCGCCCCGCACCTCTCTAACCTTCAGGGCCTCCCTCCCACCCCAGTAGCAGCTAACGGGACCTTCCGAGCTCATTTTTTCTTCACCATAGTTTCTCATGTACCGTCCCTCGACCCAACTGCGCGCTTTCAACCTTCCCAAGCATTCCCTGTAGTCAGCCTCGGATTCCGAGCCACTCTCAGGGCGAGACTGACCTCCACCACGCCCTCGGGTCCGGCACCACGATCCGCACAGCCCGGCCCACGCCCGGTCCTCGATGACATCCCCCTGGGCGTCGTAGTACAGGGTGATGGGCACCTGCTGCACCTCGCCGAACTCGTCGTCGTCCGGGTCATCGTCGCTGGCGGGGCACACCAGCACGACGGGCCTGCTCGTGTACACGATGTGGCTTTTGTCGGGCGTTCCCATCCCCAAGGCGGGGTCCCTCGGGGTCACCAGCTCGTTGTACACGGAAGGGTCGACGGCGCGGGTGGCTGATGGGGCGGGCGGGTCCTCCAGCGAGCGGGGTTTGATCAGGCGGCCGATGCTCTGCGCCAGGCCAACGTCACGGGTCTGGGGCATCTTCTTGCGACGCCACGGAGGACGTTTGAGTGTGGTCTTCAGCTTCATCTGGGATGCGTCGCTGAATCAACCATCCGCCTGTATCGTGGGAAGGGACGCCAAACTACTCCTTTCCCTTCGCCTGTCTGGCTTGGAACAGAAGCATATGGGAAAGCGGACTCTACTCGACCCGTGACCGTGCATTCCCTCGGGTCTGGTTAGCATCGTCTGCACTGCACGACAGACTGGCCCCCATGGTCGACGTTCACGAGGCAGCTATACAGAAGACCATCTCCATCTGCGTCACGACGTCCTCAAGTCTGTTTACGTTCACGTGACGGTCCGGGTAGTAACACGCCTCCAGTCTGGAACAGAAAGAAAATGGTGTGTAGACAATGTTTAAAACAGCCAACTACTAAAAACGAAAATTCTTTCGTGACATAAAACATCAGGGTCAGGGAATATTCAATCTGGCTCAGATTAGGAGTCCAGTCTAGACGTTAGACAACGTTGCCACAACAGCACACTGGAGAAACAGTTCACACCACCACCATCTCCGACGTGGTCTTGCATAACATCGCCTCAGACATGGCGTTGCACCAGCCCAGCGACAGCTGGTGGTGTAACATCGAAAAAGAAACAAGAGAGACGCACTTAAAAAAAACTCACTTCCATGAAATTTCCTTCGGCATTTAAATTCAAGCAGGGATTCCTCTGCATTTTCCCCACACTAATTTCTCTTGCTTTGATGGAGCACACACACACACACACACACACACACACACACACACAGATCCCCACACTGAATGCAAGAGGCTGTTTGCCACGGGGGCCGGAACACCAGTACTGCTTCACACAGCCGGAGCCGCACCAACAAAGCTCCTCAGAACTGAAAGCACCACTTCATAAAACTTAGGCTCCGTGTTTGTCTTCTTTTCAGAGCGGAATAGTTTAACAATTTTTCCCCCCTCGTCCCGTTTTTTTTGCACGTTTCGTTATCTTTCGGCGTTTCTTCCAAAATATTTCAGGTCTGTTCTACCTGTTCTTCCTCTGTTGTATTATGTATAAACTACAACCAGCGTCCCTATACAGGCAAGAAAACACTATATTCTGACCTGTGATATTCACTCTGCTCACCGTAACATCATACATCTTATTCTACATAACAATATACAGCACACAACATAGTGGGGGCTACCTTAAGCTATATCATAGCTTAAAAGTTGATCAAAGAGCCAGCGAGTAACTAGACAGCTCTCTGAGTATGTAAATAAATGCAGTATAATGAGTATACAAAATCATAAAGGGGAAAGGGGACCGTTTACAGACCATGGCCCGGGCCAGCACAGGAACTGCAGAGTCTATAGCAACAAATACAGTGCGAGTCACAAAACTCTCCGGTAATGTAAACTCAACTTCCAACAACTCACAACCGCCTGACGAATGCTTGGCCCGAGTTACTTCACCATATCGGTCACTAGGTAACTCGGGTGATGCCTTTCCCGTAAGCCTCTATCAATGGGGGTGCAAAGCTGCTTGTTACGTAATGACGCGTTACGATCAATATCAAGGCGGTGGGGGGACTTTACCGAGCCCGTCACCTTGCCACACCACCACATGGTGCGTGTGGTAGATGTGGCAAAATATGCGACAGACTGAAAGGGGTACACATCATCGAACGGTAAACACGGTGGATCCGGCATGGGCCAGGGCAGAGGTCACGCCATCATACCCAAGAGGGTACGAGGGCGACGGGCAGACCTTCCTTCCTTCGACCCCAAGACGTGATGCAGGCCGGGCGCGACAATCGGGGACATCCGCAAAGAGGCATCACAGGTCCAAACCCTCGCATCTCTCTCTTCCTCGTCTATCTTTTCCCGTATCGACTCTTCGCATGCAGCCCCTTCCTGTACGACTGACCCCCTGGGGTCAACCAACCACTTGGACGTGGGATGGAACGGCGGCAGATACGATAACTGCCGACCACAGAAGCATTAGGAGTACAAACAACGGCAGCAAAGAGAGACAGGCTCGCTTAAGTTCGGCGTTAGCGCTGCGTCATGGCGGCAGTGGACTAATTAGGAACTGGTCTAGAATGTGCCAAGTCACCGCAAGCCCAGCGACACACTGGACATTCACATAAACCACTTTTTTTTGTCTTTTGTCTTGACCGGCTAACGATTTCAGCAGCTTCTGAAAGTCGTTCATCCCATCGGCAGGATTCCCAATATACCACCTGCGTCAAGGACAGGATGATGATGGCGGCGCCCTTACGAACGCCCTGTGACGCACTGCTCCCAGTGTTGCCCGTCACCCGCGGCGTGGGTAGCGGAGAGGGGCGCCCCCTACAGGCAAAGGCCCCGTCCAGCAAAGTCCTCACGCAAAACAAGGCCGACGGCCTACCGCAGGTGTCGCCCTGACCCAAGAACGCTCGCTCGCTGGGGTTCACCTGTCAACCACGAAACAAATTACGAACACAGACATTCCAAACATACTTTTTATCATTTCTTCGAGTTTCGTTTGAAGTTTAAGTAACGCCTGGATGTCCTGGACTCCTCCAGAAGATGCCCAACATGTCTCTCAGACGCCTATCATGAGTAACGTGCAGCCAAACATGTTTGAGACGCCTATCATGTGTCAGATGATGTTAAAACAAATTTCAGAAGACGCTAAAACACCAATTCGGCTCAGAACAACAACGGGTTTTGAAATCAATACACACGCCAATGTCATAGAGTCTACTGGGCGGCCACATGAGGAAGTTATACAGCAAAAACGAACACTGCAGCCAACGGTAGGCGTGGGAAACTACAATGATACTGGGCGGCAGTAGGTGGAGCAGATGGAGGAGTGGGCAGCAGTAGTGGATGAGGTGTACTAGGATCTATGGGTGACTGAAGTACATGGGGGATGCGAAGAAGTCTGGCAGGACGGCATTGGGAGGTGTGACTCGCCGATACCAGGAACTCTTGAGCGCCTGCAGTGGGAAAGGCGGCCCCAGACACCCTGGGCGGCTGCAGCGGATAGGCGCCACTATAGACAGAGGGCAGCTGCAGTGGATAGGTGGCACCAGACACTCTGGGCGGCTGCAGTGGATAGGCGGATGCAATGGGTGGGTTGATGGCATCAGAGAGCGTGAGTTGGCAGACGGCATGGGCTGGCGGCAGCAGCAAACGCGTGCGGGCGGCTCTGCAGTGAGTGGAGTCGGTGGTGGTGGGTGGAAAGGGTTGTTGTCAACAAGGCGAAATGAACGGCAGAGGGGCGGTGGTGGCGGCGGCGGCAGCGGTGGTGGCGGTGATGGTGTCATATGGTTTACGATGTTAGTTAACTAAGGGGCTATCTTTTCTTCTCACTGACTTGTACTCTAGATAATTTAGATGTGACGATGGAAAAGTTGTCATAACATGTTACTGTAATCATTTTGATCCTACAGTTGACATAACCCAAGCGTTTTAACCTTCTTTCTACTGACGACTGCGTACAAACATTCAGCCTGACAAAGAATGGGCGCTGTATAATTCGTTGTCCGACAACTTATCTGTCAGCATTCTCATCCACCAGGTAACTGTCTTTGAAGGTGAAATGTTCCAGGGCATTTTCTAAGCGAATGTCAAGGAGGATAGAATATATTTGTACCAACTATGTAGATGGCTATTGGGGTGTTATCACTCATGTTCCGTTTTCTATCAAACTGGACTGCAAGAAAAGGAAAATCAGATTATATGGGTAAATGTAACAATCTAACTTGGAAAGTCTGCAAGCGAATTACGTTTATGTCTCATGTTTTGGCTCTAACAACAAATAATTAACTGTATAAGTGGTGACCATCTAAGAAGTCTTCAATTCTCACGCTTCTTTTTCTCTACATATTCTGAAGCAGAACGATATGTAAATGAGATAGATTTCCTGTCAAAGAGAGTAGCAAATCGATCATCAAAACAAAAGTATAATTGCCTGATTCGCTCGCTCAGGTTCGGAGTCCGTGGTTTTTCTAGGTTGCATTTTCTGACCAGCAAAGCCCACAGGAAGAAGGCCCACCTCGATCGATTCCCAAGAGCAGAACAACTCCCACAGCGTAGGCTGACGCGTCCGTCTCTATTGCAAATGGTTAGGCAAAAATCCAGCGTTCTGAGGATGGGATGTGAAACAATAATGTACACCTTTTCACCCTTTCAGTATATTGAAGGCATCCTGATATCTGTCCTCTTACGGTTAAAAGGAGAACCTGATTCTACTAGAGAAGTTATAACAAGTGAATGATGTGGAATGAATATCTAATGCCATCCTGTCAGATCGAAGAACACGGCTTTAATTGTTTATTATCATAACGTGTGGATGTAGTCGACTGTCACCTACCTGCCTACGCTGTGAATTAGGGAGTCATTAATTTTGTACCCTAGTCATAACTTTGACGTCCAGGCTGTCAATGCTGATTTTCTCATACAATCAGTCTACATCTTCAGCAATAAAACATGTTCTCTCTGAGTTATTGTGTGACCACATGCTTCATCTACATAAGTGAGTAGGTTATCTAGGTCCTACAAGAGTATTTTCATGAATTTATTAAATGTAGCTGGTGAATCTACTGAGCCAATTTAGTATTCTTACAGATGACAGCATCCACTGGGAGTCACTTGCTGTTTGTTGATAGCACGGCTCTGGTGGCAGACTCGAGTGAGAAACTTCAGAAGTTGGTTTTATATTTGCGAAAGCAGAAAGTTGAGAGAGACAAGGGAGAGAGACAGGTTCGTTAAGGTGTAAGTTTGAATAGAAATAACCTTTAAGAAGAGGAGTGTTATATATGCATGGCAGTGGACTTAATAACAGATGGAACCATGGAAGCTAAAGTACTTGGGTGGGTGAGAGGGTTAAGGTCTTGCATACAATGAAAAGTGTGCGGAAAGAGAGCTGACTGTCTGTGAGAGCGTATGTGGTTATATTTGATGGTACAGTAGTCCCAGCGGTGCTCTATGGATGCAAGACATGGACAAGAAATATAAAAGTACGTAAGAGGGTAAATATTGTGGAAGTAAAATGTTTGAATACAATATGTGGTGTGAGGAGGTGGTGAAAGCGATGCGTAAGATGAAATGTGGCAAGGAGGCTTGAGTTGACGGTAATGCAGTTGAACTTCTTAAGAAAGGGAGTGACTGTGTTGTTTACTGGTTAGTTACTATTTTCGGTGTATGTATATATTATGGTGAAGTGCCTTAGGATTGGTGGAATGCATGAAAAGCATCAAATTGCGCAAGTACAATGTGGTTTCAGGTGTGGTAGAGGATGTGTAGATCGAGTGTTTTCTTTAACGAATGTATGAGAAATACTTAGAGAAATAGAAGGATCTGTATGTGTCATTTATGGATCTGGAGAAATCAAAAGATCTTACGAATATATGGTCTTATGAATATATGGTATGGGACGAAAGCTGCCGGCAGCAGAGAAATTTTATCCAGGCTGTAAGGTGAGTGTACGAGTAGGAAGAGATGGGAGTGAGTGGTACCGAGTAGAGGATGGTCTGCAGCAGGAGGATGTTTTGTCACCATGGCTATTTAATATGTTTATGGATGGGATGGTGAGGGAGGAAAATGCGAGGAACTTGGAAAAGAGACGAGTTTGCAGTTTGTAGGGGGTGAAGGGCATAGGAAGTGAGTCAGTTGTTTACTGATGACACAGCAACGCTGTCAGATTCGAGAGAGAAACTGCAGAAGTTATTGACTGAGTTATGTGTATAAAAGCAAGGTTATTGGGTGTAGCAAATGCGAGGGCAGGTTTGTTAGGGTGTGAGTCTGAGTGGAGAAATTTGGAGGAAGTAAAGTGTTTTAGACGTATGGAGGCAAATGGAACAATAGAAGATGAACTGTCATTGACTGGGTTAGGGAGCGAGGGTCCTGAGAGTGTGGAAAGAGAGATCGTCATCTGGGAGGGAAAATGGGTAAGTTTGAAGTAATAATCCCAGCAAGGTTGTATGGATGCGAGGCATAAGCTATACATGAGGATGTGCGGAGGAGAATGGATGTGTTGGACGCGAAATGTTTCAGGACGATATCAGGTGTAAGGTGCTTTGCTTGAGAGAGGAATAGTAATAACAAGAGTGTGGTTGAGAGAGCTGAAGAGGATGTGCTGAAATAGTTTGGACATATGG
>JAUUDW010641475.1:0-10910 GCA_032361385.1 Panulirus guttatus
GTATATTGACGAAAGAAAATACAGTAGATGGCACTTAATGGCAAGGACGGGGGCAACGTCCAAACACCGAATCACACCGGGGCTATAAAGGCACTTATAAAGTTCCCGAGGGCTTAGAGAGGCACTACGCACGTTCACAAGTGCTTCTAGATGCACTTATAGAAGTTCACAGCACTGTGCATAACAGTTGGACGCGATTTGGCTTGCAAAATACATACGCAAGCTGCACTAGTCGTTGGTTTATCTCGCATCCCCCCGGTCTCCCATGTCCCATCATGCATCGCATCCGACAAGTGAGACGCGCCAAACGCGCGCCTAGCCCACATTCAACACATACATTCCCACATGCATAACAATAGGGTGTCATTCAGAAATGAATTTTACAGCAAAAGATGCTCGATGGTCTCATTCTGTACATTAATACAGGCTAGTGAGAAGTGACCAAGACATTTCTTGGCATCTCAGTGTCAGGTTGAAAAAGGCTGTCTGTGAATATAGTAAAAACTACTCTTAAAAACTCGGAGGTAGACAACTTCCTGACCAGACAATTTCCCAAGAGTCAGTCTCTTCAGTCTGAAGAATATGTTTATGCTGAATTAAGATTGTCCACTTTTATGTATCACTTCTTTTTGTCTTAAATCGGGAAGATACTTTCTCTACCTCTCAAAAACAGCAAAAAAAAAAAAAGTAATTCTCATATGTTGGATTATAGGCAACCACATGCGACTTGCTTGTACCTTTCTTGGGTCTTTAGCTTTAACATACTGTCCAAAACCTTCTTTGAAATATTTGCATATTGCTAACATAACTTCTTAGCTGTTTCTTTTCATTTTGATTGCGGGGGTTTGTTGTAGATTTTCCAGTCCTCCACCTTCGTAGTTCATATTGCTCGCCTTGTTAACAAGTTTCTCTGTTGGATTTGTTCCAGTGTCTTTTTCAACGAGGAATCCCTTCTCCATGAACAGTAGATCCAGACCTTTCTTATATTTCCTTGATTTTTCCTGAATACGCATTGCAAGAAGTGCTTGTGGCCTTGGAATCATTCATCAAATTCAACTGTTGTTTTTCTGATCTCATTAGTTTCTACGTAGTATGCTATATATTGCAGAATTTTTTCTATATTCATAGATCTTAATCTCGGAATAATATCATTAAAGCATGACAGTCCGTCCTTTTGCCGAGCAGTCTCTACCATTCTAAGTCTCATTTCCACAATTTCCTCGTTAACGTGTGATAAATGTACGATGTGCGATGCATCACTCCCGCACAATATACATATTTATATGCATATATTGGAGAGAATTTACTTTAATACCGTAAAAAGCTGTTGCTATGTCTAACCAACTTTTGCCTCTTTCGCCATTGCCTGGTGCCACCTGAGGAGGCGGCACAGCGCATGCGCACAGGTGAGACCACCGTAAACAAAGCTTCGTCCCGACATGTGCTCGAGCCTTGAACTCATGACTACTATACACCCTCCATTGGACATTATTACCACATTCGTCACCGTCACTAGATAGCTCTCCCTACCACGTGCACCGTACAAGTCATTTCGTGGGGACTGATCCCTGGCATGGTGCCCTTTGACGGGGTGGATTGCGGGGGAGCGTAGTCTTCTGACGAAGGCAAATATTCATCACATGACTGGACTTCCAGGAACGTGTTAGTGATGCGCGGGTGTCGCTGCCACCAGACGTAGTAACAATCTGTCAAGATGACCGCTGTGGTGCCTGTGCAGCAAAGCACAGTACCTCGGGAGCTGCAGTTCAAAGTGCTCGTTATTGGCGAGTTTGGCGTGGGTGAGTCAGCAAGGCCACGTTGCTTAGGAATTAACGTATGTGCTGGAAGACTGGAAATAAATGCCATGTATCACGTCAGTTTCTCCTTACATCTGTCAGTGATGCTACCTTGAAAAGTTTTTTTTCCCCCTCCTTCGTAAGCCAGAGAGCTTATAACACGCCAGTAAAAGCAGTATAGTGAATTCTTGTGTTGGAATTATGATCGTGCAAGGTAATTAAGGTATGTTGATGACTTGTTTAAAAAAAAAACTTTATGATACAATAACTTATGAATGCACTGCAAGAAATGAGAAATGTTACTGGGAAATTGGCGGTAACTCATGAGAATGCAGACGGACGCATTCCAGCATGGACAATTATTTTACAAAGATGGTGTTAATGGATTTCTTACACTCCGTAGAGTTGGTATGAAATGTGTGGTTTGATGTGTGGCACCTCCCACATCCACAAGTTGAAGTTCCCACAAAGTGGGGAGGGCTTTCTCTTGTAGGGAAATTGTAGACTAGAATCATTTTATGTGGGTCTCCATAAACATCATTTACATCTGATCAACTGCTATCAATATGAAAGTATGCACAGATCTTTAGAAGTAATGGAGACATGTGGAACAAGGTTATTTATGTAAAAGACATCAGTAGCAAGTGGGGTTTGTGCTAATTAATATTGACTTTGTGCTGCCTAGTGAGATGTCTGCATGAAATATGCCATTACTATGATTGCTGTTTCAACATGGTTAAGTAGAGGCCTATATCACATATATTTTTGTTGTTTATTTTTCTTATGTGATCCTTCATTTCATATGAGAAATTGTTTTTCATATTTGTGTGAATAACACTAGTTTTCAGTAAAGGTAATAAGTTCTTGCCTGAGTGTTAGTCATATAGAGGATCACCAATTAATGAATGTTCCTGGCATGATTTTTGACAAAATTATTCATGTCTGACACACTGCTTGATTTCTGTTCTATCGTCGACATGTATGATGAAAGTACAACAGTTGATGTCATCTGTTTAGATTTTCAGAAGAGATTTTATTGTTATACAACAAAAGTTTACGGGCAAAATTTATCACACGATGCAGAGAGGGTTATATTCTGGTGGTTAGAAATTTTTTTGACTGGCTGTAAATAAAGACTTGTGTCAGATTGGTTTGCAGTAACACCTGGTGAGCTGTTGGGGTCAAGTCTTGGAACAAGGTCTGTTTCTCATATATATTAATGACAGTTGTTTTGTGAGTTATCAAAATTTGCAGTTGATATGAAGCTGGGAAATAAGTCTATATTAGAATATGTACATCTACAGTTTCAGACCGATAGAGACACACTGATGGGCTAAGCCCATAGGTGGCAAATGAATTGTCACCCATTTCCTGTTGCCACAGAAGCTGGATTTCTGATAAGTTGTGGCACACTAATTTTTGGGTTTTGAAGAAAAAATATATACCATGAATGTGAGTGCTCTGAGTGAGAAAGAATATATGGTATACATTAAATGAGTTAGAGTGAAATAAAGATTCCACAGATTCCACAAAATCAGTCTAGTTGAAGATTCCTGAGGAAAGATTTGAGATTGAAAGCTTGAGAGTTTATGTTTCTCTTTATCAGCCTTGGGTATGGCTTGAGGATGTGTTTATGATATCAGAGGATTTTTGTATTTCACATACCCCATGGAAATAGACTGATAGATGATTGGTAGTATAATGCAGATACAGGCACTGTCCATCCAGATATTTGGCATATTTTTCTTCATCTATACTTGTACTGATATGGATGTTAATATACTTTCTTATATGATCTATTTCTCTGTCTGTCTATTTATTATTTACTCTTTCTGTCCTAATCCACCTATACCATGCAAGTTGCTTACCTATACCACTTTTTGATATTAAACATACATGAACTTGAATAAAACATTTGACTTCAGAAATGAGACATATTCTTTGTGCAGTCTCCCTTCATGTTTGTTGTTTAAATGTTTACCATTCACCAAACCACCATAGTGAACCTTCAGTTTTTCTTTCTTACATTACCTTACTCTAAACTTCAGCTCTTTCACCATGCATAATAATGCTGCACTGATCTTCCATCCCTTTCAAAGGTCAGAGTCATAATTTCATTTATTTGTTTCTCTCTTTTAGTATTTTCCTATTGCATACTTAACAGAATTGACACACCATTCTATTCAGCGCTTCATCTGATTTAACTTACTAAACAGCATCATCATCATACAGTAACAAAACAGCATCATCATCATACTACAATAAAACAGCATCATCTTCGTACAGCAACTTTATGTGATAAATTTATGCGGGGAAAAGATTTTCAAGTTTGATTTGGGATTTACTTTCTATCTGTCTAACTATCTTACTCTTTCAAGTTATGTTATTATTATTCTATATCTTACAGGGAAAACAGCAGTGATTCGACGCTACACAGAAGGTCACTTCAGTCCATATTACAAGTTAACCATTGGGGTGGACTTTGCCGTTAAAACTTTGGATTGGGATGCCAAGACTAAAGTCACTGTGCAGTTGTGGTTTGTACAAGGACACATTTGTTGTAGAATACTTTTAATGAAATTTTATGATGGAGAATTTGTAATGGAGAATTTAGATGAACTTTAGTGCAGTTCAGTAATTATTATTCCATTTTATAGGAGGAAGCTTCATGTAAATGCTGCTCTGTAGTGCTTTGAGCAGGTAATTATCACTTATTGATCATGCAACCCTTATATTCTTTTCAAGGCATGTGTGTAAGTGGAGAGGAGAACGACTGATGTTAGTTGAAGGCTGTTCTGTGGTTGGGGTGTGTGATGTCACCATGGCTGTTTGATTTGTTTACGGATGGGTTTGGTGAGGGAGGTAATTACAAGGGTCTTGGAAAGAGATGCAAGTATGCATCCTGTAGTGAGCGAGGGGGCCTGGGAAGTGATTCATTTGTTCTTTGCTGATGCAACAACACTGGATGTAGATTTGAGTGAGAAATTAAACAAGTTGGTATCCGAGTTTGGGAGAGTGAGTGAAGGGTAGAAGTCAAGAGTAAGTGTGAATAAAGCAAAGTTATTGGGTTTAGCAGGGCATAGGGACAAGTTAGTTGTGTTATAAGTTTGAAAGAAGAAAGTTTGTGGGAAGATGCGTGTTTTAGATAACTGAGAGTGGACATAGCAGCGAATGGAACCTTGGAAGTCGAAGTGAGTCATAGTGAGGGGACAAAGGTTCTGGGAGCTTTGAAAAATGTGTGGAAAGAAAGGTCATCATCATTAATTTTACTTCATCTTTCCATCTCTAGTTTGGACTCCCACTTCTTGTCTCCTCCATTTCTGATACATAAATTCTCTTAGTCAACCTATCGTCATTCAATCTCTCCATATGTCCAGACCATTTAAGCACACCTTCAACTTTCTCAGCAATAAACTTATTATTGAAACTTACCCTTACCCTCTTAGTGTTTATTTGATCAATTTTCCTCACACCACGTCTAGTTCTTAAACATTCCCAACATATCCACCCTCTTCCATACATTCTTGTATATGGCCCATGCCTTGCATCCACACAACGTTGCTGGGATTATTGTACTTTCAAACAACCCATTTTCACCCTCCCAGATAATGACTTCTCTTTCTACACATTCCTCAGTGCTCCAGAACCTTCGTCCCCCACACCCACCACATGACTCGCCTCTGCTTCCATTTGCTGCCATGTGCATTCCTAGGTATTTGAAAAACTACTCTCCTCAAATTTTCTGTATTTAAACTCACACCCCAACTAACCTGTCACTCTGCACTGCTAAAGTTATTAACCTTGCTTTTATTCACATTTATTCTCAACTTGCTCCTATCACACACTACCAGACTCAGACACCAAGCTCTGTAGTTCCCCACTCTAATCTGCCACTAGTGCCGTGTCATTAGCAAACAGTAACTGACTCATTTTCCAGGCCCCCTTACCCACTACAGACTGTATACATGCCCCTCTCACCAAGACCCTAGCATTTACCTCCCTCACTGCCCCATCCATAAACAAATTAAAAACAGCCAAGGTGACATCACACACCCCTTTTGCTGACCCACCTTTACCTGGAACCACACACCCTCCTATCTACCTACTCTTACAGACTCCTTACTCTCTTGATAAAAATTCTTCACTGCTTCTAAGAGTTTTCCTTCCACACTGTATATTCACATAAGTTTCCACAGAACATCACTATTAACCCTATCATATGCTTTCTTCAGACAAAATATATAATTCCCTTTGTAACTCTGTGGTATACTTCTCTGCAGTTGGCTATAAGGTTTTGGAATTTTTTTCACACTAAAAAGTGTTGAATAACCATTAGCTTTGGATGCTTTACACATTCCACAAAATCAGTCTGATGGCTTAATCCATATATTTTGCTATACCTTTCATCTGCATTTACTGTCAACTTAGCACATTTAGCTGACCTCTTGATTTTTACATTTGGTCAAAATAAGTTAAGATGAATATGTAAGAAAGTGGCTGAAATGAAATGCTTTGCAGCTATCATGTAGGGAACTCCACAAAAAGTCAGCTATTTATAGATACAGGAACCTCGCAGATGTTCATTAATGGTCTTATCTTTGTAATATCTTGGCTGCAGCAGAGCATGCATAACTGTTGAGTGTCTCTTGGGATAGTTCAGAGGTTTTCACAAATAGAAATGTAGAATGGTGATATGAGAGTATGGTTTATAAGAGGTGCAGGTAATGTTACTTTTGAAGAGTTTGAATGTTTGTCATGCTGCAAACTTTATTGGATGACAAACTCTTTTTCAATAACCATTTTTTTAGTCTTAGAAGGGACGAGATTCTTATTTATTTTGCCTAGTAGGATGATATGAAATTATGCTTGCTGAACTTTTATTCACTTTTCATTTTTCAGGGACATAGCTGGGCATGAAAGATTTGGTCACATGACTCGTGTTTACTACAAGTATGCGTAAGTATTTCTTTGTCTGAAATAGAGCTGATGATGCATGGGTATGTGCAGGTACACATGAGTTTCTAAAAGAATCTGCATTAGTTTCCCTGTTTCTAAATACAGAAGGAGTTTCCGGAGAGATAGGTAGATAGATAGCAGTTATCCTTAATCAGGCTCCTCAGTAAATGTACAAATTCAGAAGGATTATACTAATAACCCACTGTTACAACGAATAAGTCAAAGAATTTGTTATTTTGTTTTTGTTTTTGAATGAATGCAGTGATTATTCCCAACCATGGATTCTATGAAATGTGGATTATTCCTAAACCCAGACTTGCTGATGACCTGCCAGGTGTCTGGACTACATAAAGAAAGAAAGAAAGGTATAAGCTGATGCAGGTTATAGAATATTTGTCCACTATACAGCTTATCTGTCAGAAGACTGAACATAATTAGTTGATGCTTGTAAGCAGGCATTTTGTTGGCCTCTGTAATTTGCATGAGCCTCATCTATTTTGGTACGGTGCTTCTTTGTGTGAAGGCATCTCTGTTCTTTTCTGTAATATGAGAAAATTATAGTACAGTAGTGAACTTGTAATCTGATTTACGATACGAAGACTGTAAAGGAGTGCAGTGTATCATAATGTTATTTTTTTCACTTGTTAACCAGGCATTTTTTTATATTATGCATAGCATCCATGCCTAAGCACTAGTGGAGGGGATGCTGTGCAGTGTAAACAAAGGAAATCAAATTTGGTTTAGTTGAGAAAAACAGCTAATTATCAAATCTGAGCACAGTCAGGGACTGTAAGGAGTGATTTTGAATGTAATATTTGAGGAAATATAAGCTTGCAAGCATAGGGAATTACTTTGGAAGATTATTTGGCTGAGGATGTACACCTGGGTTAAAAAGCTGTAGTATGCAAAGATTTAAAGACCTTAGTAGCTTGCCAAAGTTTATGTGTATGTCTTTTCTCATGTTTAAATGGCTGGCATTATGGAAATGACATACAATACTTGCTTTTTGTATTGCTGGTGAAGACTCAAGAAATCTCCATCCTGAAGTGAACCTAATAGCACTGTATATGGGAGAAATAGAAATGCATTCTCAGCACTTAACTCAGTCCCATTTGTTCACTTTCATCATGCTCACAGGGAAGACCACTGAGGAGAAAAATGTTGGTTGTGAAATATGGAAGACCTTTTTTCATAGATGTGATGTCCTGCATACAATTTTTCCTGGGTTCCTTGCTCTGCCCTACTTTCCCGCAGCTTTTTAAAACAACAACTTTTATGGTTTGACACCCGCAATCATCTTAGTGGTGGTCTCTGGCTGAAGTTGGAATGAGAGCAACATGTGGGGAAGCTAGTATTTCTTTGACAGAAAGATAAAACAGTAGAAATATTGATGAGAATATCTCGTGTTCATGGGATGATGCCTTTGCGAGATGTGGTTTTTCAAATTTTGAAATGTCCTTTTTTTCCTAATTGCAAATTGTGCCCAAACATTGTAGCATCAGGAACAAGAACTGTACACAGTAGCTTCATTTGCACTCAATCACTCTCTTGTTATTATATATGATGTAACAAAAGAATTATCTGCCATCTATAAAACTAAAATATTTCTTGATTTTACTTGGTCTACTTCATTATTTAATGACTATTTTATTTTACAGTGTGGCAGCTATTGTTGTGTTCGATCTCTCAAGGCCACCCACGTTTGATGCTGTCCTTAAGGTTGTTTTAATGTTTTTGTCGTATAGTTTATCAGAATGAGCGATCCTTGGCTTTTTTTCTGCAAACATATCTATAAATCCAGTTTGTCCTTTTCTGTTATGCAGTAAGATGGTTCACACGAGTCTTTTTCATGCATCCGTGTCTCACTTAAAAATCCAGGCAGTCCTTTGCATTTACATCCTTCTCAGCCTCACATTCCCTTGTAGGTACTGCTGCTGAGCACGAAAATTTATTTAGATTTCTTATTTTACCAAGCATTCTAATTATATATATATATGATGATTATTTACAGTGGGTTAGTGACATTCGTGAGAAGGTGACCCTGGGAGATGGGCGCCCTTTGCCAGTTCTTTTATTGGCCAACAAATGTGATATAGATTCCTTAAGCATTCAACCAGAAGTCATCTCTAATTTCTGCAAGCAACACCACATTGATGCCTGGTTCCTCACTTCAGCTAAAGAGGATATTAATATAGGTTAGTTCTCACTGTTATTACAGACGAGGATATGAGCATGTAACTTAGATAAATTGGACAGAGGATTGAAATATGTTGAAAATGATAATTGGTTTCCTTGTTGTGTCATACAGCTGATTGTTAAACTTTGATAATCCTTCCCTCTGCCCCATCTCGTGTTTCATCTCATGCTGAAATGTAAGAATGAGATGCAGGAATGAAAGTAGATAGTATGTTACAGAGTGTAGATGACCTGACATAAACTTTTTGGGTGATATTTTACATATGTTATTTCCACCCAAATTAGTTTTTGTTCAGTTTTGGTGTATTTGCCTGTGTGAGGGTTTTACTGTGACACGGTAGATTGGCCTGATAAGAGAACTAAATTTGTCAAAACAGCAGTTTTTGTGTTAGTAGCAAGGATAAATTGATGCATTCCTCCCATCAACTTTTTTTTTTTCTTTTTTTTCCCGAGATGGCATAGGCAGCTTAGGCCCTAATCAAAGCCATCCCAGTAATGCTCTGTGTATATATATACCCTAGCTTGAGTCAGGTACCCATTTTATTATTTTATTAACCAACCTCTAGGGGTGGATGAACAGCTAGGTTGACTATGGACCGACTGCCGCAACCAGGATTAGAACCTATGCGCTGGGCCGTGGGCGGCCTGTAAATGCGTCACAGTCAGGAAAGCTAACCGTTGCACCATGGGAGTCCAATTTTTATTCGTAATTCAAAGATTATTGTTAGGAGAGCAGTGCCTGATGATGTCAGTCTAAATCATTTGTAGGCTGGTTTTGGTTTGGGAACAGGGGAGAAGTAATACTACCTACATATCTCCTGGGTATAATGTAGGCAAATAACAGGCAGGAGCAGTAGGCTGGAAACCCTTTCATATTTGATTATCACCCTTAATAGGAACAGAGGAAAGAGCCAAGGGAGGATTTTGCTTCAAAGGCTCAGGCCAAGGTGTCTGAATGTGAGTAGTTGTTACCAGGATTAACAGAAAGAAGAAACTAGTTCCTATGTTTGTTGAGAAAGACATGGATATTCTAGCTATCATTGATCACTTCAGCTTCCAAGGTTCCATTTGCTGCCATATCCGCTCTCGGGTGTCTAAAACATCCCACTTCCTCCAGGTTCCCTCCATTCAAACTCACACTCCATCTTACCCGATTCTTTTCATTGTTAAGTCTATTTACCATGATTTTATTCACATTTACTCACAAATTCTTCTTTAGCACACGCCCACAAACTCAGTTTCTCATTCCATTCTGCCTCCAGCACCATGTTATCAGCAAACAACAGTTGACTCAGTTCCTAGTCCTTCCTATTCCCATCAGACTAAAGACCTGCCCTTCTCTTCAAGACCCTTTCATTCACCTCCCTCATTTTTCCTTCCATAAACAAATTAAACAGCCATGGTTACATCACATCCTTGCCATAGACCCACAATCACTTGGAACCACTCATCCTCTTCTCATTTTACTCACACACTTCCATACTCACTAGATGAAAACTCTTCACTGCTTGTAGCAGCTTTCCTCCCACATCATATACTCATGACACCTTCCACAGAGCCTCTACTACTTCCTACCCCGGAGCACTCAGGGAACTGGCCATATCCATTGGTTTAAACCAGAGTTCATAAAATGTTGTTATGTTTGTACATATGTGTACAGAGAGTGCAGGGCAGTTAAGTAGTAGTACTTGGTTTCTTCTTCACTGTAGTTGCATCATGAGCATGAATGGTCTTTGGATGTGTTGAAATGGTGCTTGTGGTGTTGTGATGGGTGAGTGTAAGAATGTGACTCCTGCTTGTCTGAGGAATATGGTTTCTGTTGAATGTATGTGTGGTGTATTGGAGTTTAGAACTGAGGTGGAGTTTTTTTTTTATTATTATTATTATTATTTTTTTTTTTATGTTGAAGGCTCCAGTCACGGACAAAAGTCCACATCAAGGCCGGGCCCTAATTGAAATATA
>JAUUDW010641497.1:0-10910 GCA_032361385.1 Panulirus guttatus
GGTTTGAACCACCTGCTGGTTGTGGACAGTCGAATGGCTTGCACCATCTGTCACCTTCGAACACACCGCTCCTTTTTAAATCTTATTTCTAAACTTCACAGCAGCTGTGTCCACATTCGAGTAAAAGATTTCAGTTTCAGATGTATCCTTTATATCAGCTGTTCTCCAGCTGTGCCTTGTATAACAGCTGCTGCTGCTGCTGCTGCTGCTGCTCTCTGAGGTATTTTTTCCAGTAATGCAATACTTTCGGGTGAGCTCATTACTGCCACCAACACCAGGTGTCCTCTGTTACCAACTTCAGCTGTATTTCTCTTTCTGCTCGACTCGGAAATGACACTGTTAATGGTAGGAGAAAAAAAAATCACACCATTCTTTTTTTTTCTTTCCACCATAACTTTTGTCAACACTCTTCCACCATTCCCGCCTCCCCTGCCAACACGACCTGTGTATTAAGATATCCTTTGCCAGCACTCTCTCTCTCTGTCTACTGTTATTGACGCTGCAAAGAGCAGTGTTGGCAGAAGCGTCCCTTATGGTTGTCACTGCCAGCGCAAGCCATCAAACTATGTCAACGCCATTATCTTGCCACAACCACGCTGTCAAAACCTTACCAACACCTCCGAAGCTGACTTTCCAACTTCCCGAAAACTACCGTGCCAACACTAGAATATCCTCAGCAATAACCCTCAGTCCTCTCTCTCTCTCTCTCTCTCTCTCTCTCTCTCTCTCTACAGACCCATTTCCAGGCCCTCCTCCAGGACCCGTGTTTCCCGGTCTTCATCCCCCTCCTCCCGCCAGACGTGTCGTCCATCTCGTTACCATAAATCCCATCATCACGAAGCTAAACACCAATTCTCGTCCGCGCTGTACTACTCCTCGACGCTGCTGATCTTTTAAGGCTTCAGTTCTTTGGCTCCAGCGCGGCTTTTCGCCTGTATTCGCATATCCTCTCGTGGCTCTCGTGGTATAGTACGGTTATGGTGCCTACTTTTCCACAAGAACCTTTCCCTTCCTCTTATCCACACTATCTTCGTTCTCAGTCTCTCATCCGAACTGACCGTATCCGGACCTCTGTCAGCAGTGAGTTTAATTTGTATGCTCGGGGCAGAAGGGGACGAACCCCGCCTTTACCACAATACTCCCAGTCCAATCATCTCATACCTCGAGGAGCAATACTGTCCCAATCCACAGTCTTATACCCCTTCGCTAATCCCTAGAGACCAATCTGATTCCCTTCCACTTCTCCAATCCACAGCACGAGACACTTGGCCTTTGCTAATCACCAGTTGCTAATCCCTTCCTTAGTCCACACTGCCATACCCTTTTAATCCAATCCACTGTGGTGGATCCTTCCCTTAAACCATAGTGAAGAGACGTTCACCCCAATTCACACCACCACAATTCTTTCTGCTACCTCCATTTCTTATGTTTGGCTATACCTTCTTATTATCCCAACATCGTTTCTTTAATCCCTTGATATTTCTAATAAATTTTCCTTCATGTTCTTTGTATCATCACCCAACACACTCTCCACCGCACTTCACCTCACGCACCACCGCACCTCCAGCCCGGCTCTGCATCAGTGATAGCAACGAAGTCCACAACATTAAACAGGCACGAATATACGTTTCCTTTCCACTCTCGTTATCACAGAAAACGAAAGCCCGTATGATAACAGAATTCATTGCTAGTATAAATGAAGTATGTATACGAAGCTTAATCTCATATTCTATACAATAATCATTGCATCATATCCAGTACGATATCTACATACACCAACTTCATTCTAAAACAGAGGCGACAAACTTACGCAACACAACCGTAGCTATAGGCATCTATAGACTCTAGAGATTCTAAATTTGCTATGCTTTCCTTAACATTACTGAACCAAAGCTTAAAAAAACATTATGATTTTACCTTCAGAACGCCCCCCACCCTCCCGGGCTTTTCATGGATATATATATAGGTGCATATTTACACTGTTTACAGCACAGGGTTATTTACATTTATATTAAATTTTCCTCTGTGATATTACAGCCATCTGGGTGATAATTATTATGCAATGATATCTGACGCCGAACAATAGTGTCCCGATGATTCACACACATACATACACACACACATATATATAATGAGTCAACATACTAGTTAAAGTGAAAAAGTATGAGAAGGAGCTTTGACAAGTGTGCAAGTGTGTGTTGCATTCACTGGGCATGAGTTGAGTATGTCTGTGTGTATGTATGATTCCAGATGCTACATATACCTAATCCAGCCTATGGGATAGACAGAAAGATGGAAACATGAATATATACTTAAGTATGCCGTGTTCAGAATTAAAAACAGAACTGAATTCTTGCATGAGAGATACTTGATAATAAAGTTGTAACTATATGTTAGATTTTTAACAATGTGAATCGCTACCTTTTTGAACAAATATTTGTTTATCAACTTTTATAAATACTGAAAGCATATCCCCGGAAGCTGTACGTCAAAATAGAGTCATTGGCTTTAAAGAATGCAATCATTTCATTCTGTTCTCAATAAAATAGTTGGCGCAGTTACAGGTAAAAAATAAAAATGAATGAACAAACCGGGAAACAAAATTATGGGTAGATTAAATTTAGGGATTTTTAGGATTTTTCTTTCTTTATAATTTTTACGAGTTTTTTTTATCGCATTTTATATAATTCATTTTTTCTCTTTAAACATTTCGAGACTGAGTTCTGTTACTAGTGCTTCAAAATAATCATAAATGTTTCGTATGAAAAGAACAGAATCTTTATATATAAAGATAATAAACATATGAATGATAATTCTACTCACCTACAAATAGCTTACTATGGATTACGATCTCCGCTAGATGCACAGCCAAATTGTGTTCTATATCATCTGTATCCCCTTCCATAATCTTTTAAATCCTTCCACCTTTCCTTTTCCCCTCACATTCGGACACATGTGTGACCTATGAGCACAACAAGCGGCTAAAGCTGTTTGTTATGACACTCTGGACTGGAGGAGTGAACAACAATGACATTCAAGGAGTCAACAGTGTCAACAGTGGCTGACATGCCTCGGCTATAAATTCCCGGCATTGAAGGATATTCTCGTGTCCTACGCACAGATTACAGAATATTACTTTACTGTGATCTTATCTACTAGCAAGGGATTCATGAAACACGCTCCTTACTTGGGGTAGCAAAGGACATTCGGAAGGCACATATCTTCAGCGAGACAGTACAAATATCGAAACTCTGCTTGCAAACAACTTTCAGAACGTCCCTCTGCCGTGATCCATTCATATTGGTCGCTGGGGAAGGGCCACTGCGTTTAATGTGCGCTGTGTACATTCATTGTATTTATGGTCAGCTCCCGGTGTTCGTCTGTGTGTTCTGTGTCCACACGCCTGACTAATAGATTTATAGTGTTGGCGTAATGGGTGTGTGTGTGTGTGTGTGTGTGTGTGTGTCTTGTGGTGTTTACAGAGGCGGGGGTCATGGCGTTTATGGTGTTACAGTGAACGATTGCTCAATATTCTGGCGTTTGTGGAAGCGGGAGTTCACTCCCATCTCAGTCGACCGTATTTTTCGTACAATTGTCAGTGAAGTAATGAGCCAGTGTTTATTTTGCCAATTGATGCTTCCGTTATACAGTACTATTTACTGTATGAGGAAAAATGTGGAAAATCCTTATATATCTAATGGCTCCATTCTTCACCCTCTGCGTAAGTACTTAACTAAGACACAGGGCATCGTCTAGTGATTGAGATATCTGGAGGGAGTTCCATCACTCTGACTCATGTGTTTCAAGCGCAATGAACGCCAGAGCTGCACGCACTCATCTCACAGCTTCGTGTGATCCAACAGAGCCCATGAAAAAACAGCGTTTATTGAAACATGTATACAATGAAAACTTGTAGTTGTCTAACTTTTCGCTGCTTACCAACGCTAAACACTGAAGTCACAACATGGAATCAAGTTATTCTCGCTTTGCATACACAGTTTACACATTTACACCAGATCTCTATTTTGTTACGAGATACCACTCTGAGAAATATTAATACACCATTTCCTTACACCGCTCCATAAATACTAATTCTGTACACAGAAAAATACACTACATCTACGTATTCGTCATACAGAAAACAAAAGTGAATTTGATCTATATATTCCTAGCCTGCATCTACACTTACTCTGAATCATTTTTGGGTATTGAGGTTACGCCCTTTAGGAAACGCCCTATTATCCGGCATTCAACTATCCGGAATCCTCTGGGATCCAAGAGAAGCTCTATTATCCGGCATTCAGTTATCCGGAATCCTCTGATATCCGTGAGAAGCCCTATCATCCGACATTCAACTATCCGAAATCCTCTGAAATCCGGAATTTCTAATATATCTTAACACATGCATGACGTAGTAGCCGCTATCTGTATCCGTTCATCCGGCTTGTTTTGGTCTGTTGTCGATGCGTGTTGAAAGTTCACGTCCAGACGAACGTGACACGTGTTGTCATGTTTATTCCCTGCAGCACACCACCTGCTGGCCCCACCTACTCCCAGCCACCTACTCTCCAGGACACTACTCCGTCCACCTAATCTACCCACCCACTTCAAAGCAACTTTTCCCACTGCGTTCCAAATGAGTTTATTCTCCTTTCCATCCCTATCCCCATTATGGGACCCCAACTTTGGGATTCCATTATGGAACCTCCACTGTGGTTCTCCGTTCAAATGCCCTGATTATGGACGCTCGTCATCTACATTTTGTCCCCCTATTCTAGACTCCCAATTTTGTAATCCGATCTCCCTATTCTAAGACCCCCAACTCTAGCTATTCTCCCATTCTGGTTCCCTTCTCCCCCTGTCCCTCATTCTAACTCCCCATCCTGCCCCAGGTCTATACTCAGACAGCTTTGATACGCAAGTCCCTCGACAGCGTCTTCTGGGAGCATGTTGGGTACGAAACGAACTCCGGAACCAAGAGTGCGTTGCCACACAGCATTATTGAATTACATGGGACCGAAAAGCACAACCACAGACGTCCGAAATTACCTATTCATATCAAAGAAGAAAAGAGCCTCATTGAAGAACAAATGTGTGACCCCCATATGACCTTGTTGATTCTGTTCTCTAATTTATGTTGAAGGTAAGTTCAAAGTGCGCTGCATGTAGAGTGTACTGTAGAGTGCGTGGGAGGTCTCTTAGTAGAGTGCGTGGATGGTCTTGTTGTAGAGTGCGTGGGATTTCTAGCCAGAGACTACGCCAGGCTACAGTGATGATAGGAGACGCTACATGTGTCAGACAGCTGACAGTTGGGGGGAAAGAGAGCATCAGACAGCTGACAGTTCGATGGGGGGGGGGGAGGAGGGCATCGGACGGCTGACAGGTTGGGGAAGGGGGGGGGCGAAGGGAGGGCGTAAGGGCGTCAGACAGCTGACAGCGGGATTCGAATATGTGGAGATAAACTCGAATTACCTCATGGGAGGAAATGTCCACAGATCCGTGGAGGAAAGGGATTAAATTGGCTTCGACGTAAGAGGAAATAGGGGACGAATTAGGGAGTGGAAAGAGGAAGCGAAAGAGAGGGAAGGGAGAGTTAGTGAGTGAGTGAGTGAGTGAGTGGGTGAGTGAGAGCAGGAGAAGGTGACACTAGAGAGGAATTACATGAGAGTCGTAATATCATGGAAGGAGAGTGACGTATCTCTCTCTCTCTCTCTCTCTCTCTCTCTCTCTCATCAACACCCCATAATCAGCCATCATGAACACCCCCACAACCTCCTCAACACCTGCGTCAGAGTCCCCCATTACATCACCTGGGGGCACAGACCCGAGGGTGTCCCCATTAATGGGGGTTAACAACATTATTCGCTGTCATATCCTTCCTCTCCTCCAGCTAACGGCCCATGAACCCCATTTCGAGGTTAGATGAAGATAATTAGCGCTGGCGCGACCCAATTCTCATGGCGGTAAAGCCAAGCGTAAAAATACCGGGGAGTCACTTTCCTCACTAGAATGAGAAGGACCAGGGATTACCCTTTCCTCTCCTTTATATTTTTTTTCTACCCTTTTCTTACCTTCCTGCACCGGTATGCCCATCTATGGGGCTCCAGCAGCGCTCAGGAAGCAAGACTAGTCCACTGGGAGGAACCACACGTCAAGAAGTGTGGTGGCGTTATTCATATGTCTCCGCAAGGTGGGTACAAGACAGATGAAGTGTTCATTGCCTTCTGTGTGTGTAAGTTGAGGGTCTTGTGATGTGTTGAATCGAGGTTTGTAGGGATGGAGAAGCAGATGGCGCGGAGAACGCATAAAAGAAAGTGTAAATTGTACGTGTCTGGGGAATGTAGTTTCATATAGATGGAGAGAGAGAGAGAGAGAGAGAGAGAGAGAGAGAGAGAGAGAGAGAGAGAACGATAAGGACTAAAAAGACTCCCCGCTACGACAGCTCGGCAAAGAACCAGACAGGAGTTGCTGAAATTAAGTTCCCCAAGACCGATGGAGATAATCATTGTGTTGAGGATCGACACCCCAGTGTTTAGTTTCCAGGGAGCCACCCTCGGCGCTCGCTCCCGCATGCAAGGGAGCGAAACCCAGCAAGCAAGCAAGCAAGGAAGCTCCAAACGAGCCCTGGTCCACGCCCCGCTTGCAAGATTTGCGACGCTCGCTCACGCAGCAGAAAGAGAAAATGAAAGGAGTAAGAAGTTGATTACACTAAGCGCTATTTTGGGGCCCTCGCTGTTTGTCTAGAGCTTGGAACGACGACTGTCTGACCTTGGGAACACTTGTGACAATTTCTCCCCAGCTTCCGTAGCCAATAACATGTATTTCAACATCTGTATCTCTTGTAACATCTTCAACATCTGTAACACCTTTATCATATCTTCCAACATCTATAACACTTGTAACATCTACTTCAACTTCTGCAACACTTGTATCTACTCCTCCAACATCTATAACATTTGTCATATGCCCGCCAACATCTATAGCTCTTGTCATATATACTCCAACATCTGTAACATCTGTGTGTGTGTGTGTGTGTGTGTGTGTGTGTGTGTGTATGTGTGTGAGGGGGGGTGGGACTGGAATGAAGGGGTAGAGTCTCCAGTGCCGCATACACGTCTGAAAGTAATGATTATCATGTTCCTTCCCAAGGTCGCTTGCTGGACCCACCTAAGGTTTTTTTTGGAAAGCACACACACACACACAAACACACCTCCTTGGCACGTGATAAGGTGATCTGACACGCCAGCCCTTTGAAGGGAGGGGGGGACTGTTGTGGTACAGACTAACCAAGTGTGGTACAAGAATAGATGTGTGAGAATAGGGAACACTCAGGGGTAGAATGACTTTAATACTGGGGAGGCATATTCCTTTTATATATCTTTTTAGAATAAAATGTTGATATAATGAATTAGAAAAGTATCTACAGAATTTTACTGTATTATCATCTGTAACAAAAAATATTTTTGGAGTCATTGACTTCCTCACAAGCCAAATATTACTACATTGTAATTCCTTTTGTACACTCTAACGACAAAGGCTTTTAATCAACAGACTATCACCCCTAAAGTTAATTAATCATCTCTCCTTCTCAGGGGATGAAAATGATCTCATGTTAACTACTGGTCTCCCGTACACATGATTAGCACAAAATATTTTCACAGGAATATATGCATTTTCCCTCGCCCTTAGAACTGGTCCAAATGACTTAATGGTCTATTATGTCTCTGTTGTCTTTAGGTATATCATTAATGCTTTATAGAATCCATTGTATTTGATAATGAAATTCTACCTGCTCGTTGCAGTCACCTATTGACAAAATGACCCTGACGATGTTCATTTTGGCCAGTCAAGGCCAAATTACTGGACTGTCTGTGTCAAGTACGTATATCTGACAGATGTTGGTCAAACTGACAGACAGCTTAAGTGTCCGGAACGTATTTTTGTCCCCAGATGCCAAATCACCAGCAAATCTCAATATCAGTGGGTATCTCTGATGGTCAAGGAAATCTGGGGATTTTAGCTATGTTGTAGTGTGATGGGAAAGATGTAGTGGGAGGGGCAAGCATAGGAGAGGGAATGGAGGAAGGGAAGACCTGGGAAAGGCAAGCTGTAACATTCGGGTAAGAGAGATAATAAAGCTGTTAGGTAACGAGAGGAACCATTATAGAAGGGGGATGTAGGTAAAGGAAAGAAGTAATGGGTATTAGGAAAGGCAGAGATATGACCTTGCCTTGATCCTTGACTTGTCAGGAGTTCAGAGAATCAGGGTTAAAGGTCACATATCACACGGCCGGCGGACGTGACCACAACCCGGCGTAACAACCCAAACGACTGGAAATCATTCTCTTGTGACATGCAATTGGCTTCATTTTTGTCCGTGTTTGGTACAGGAATAAATATGGACTATAGTTCCTACAGCAGTCTCGGTAATTGGCTTCATTTTTGTCTATCTTTGTCAGGAGATTAAATAGGGCTAATATTTTCCATTGCCGTATAGAGATTGCCCAAATTTTTATATATATTTTCACAAAATTAAACACTAATTTCTTGTTGCTGTAAAGGAAATTTCCTACTGTACAGGAATCTTGTATCTAGTTGATATAAGTCTGCAATTGAGATGACTTTGAAGACGGCCATTGCTTTCTAACTGAAATAACTTCATTATGTGTTAGATGTTTTAACTACGTCTAAAGAAAAGAATAACGTCAGTAAGGTTGTGTAGGGTTCGCACCCAATATTGATATTCTCTATCATAATTTGGACTTGCTGCCATGGAATTAAAGTTCACATATGACAATAAGGTTATGCATAAATTCCCACAATAATAACAAGCTGCTTCCACGTAATCCCGCTGTTGTTTAGCCCCAACAGCCGTAGCTCTACAAAATCCCAATAGCACGTGAAAGAATCCACTCTATAACAAAAGCTTTTCACGCCGTTAAAAACGATTAATTGAAAAGAGCTTCCACGTGAGATTAAATTTCAGGCGTAGAGTTATGTATAGACAACTGAATTTTCAATGTGTTGTCGGACATAGATCGATCTGTGTCTATGTCTGTCTGCCTCTCTCTCTCTCTCTCTCTCTCTCTCTCTCTCTCTCTCTCTCTCTCTCTCTCTCTCTTTTACCAGAGAATTTGATATTGTTATACAGTCGCTTGACAAACTTCCATCGGTAAGCAGAGTCAAGTTATACCAAACTTTTGCCATCAGGGTAAGAGAACCTTTTTGTCTTGTTAGGACTGGGAGAAGACGGGAAGGAGGGTGGGGGGGTAGCATTGCTGGGGCGTAAAGTGCCTGGGGTGAGGGTTGCCATATTGAGGGGATAAAGTTCCCCTCCTCAAGAACGTAACCTAAGGAAGGTTGCCATGATCAGTAGCTCAGGTCTGGACACAGGAGACTATAACAGCCAGTTACATCATTAACAGACAGACTGACTGGTAACAGGAAAGCCCTAAAGGGCTGTAGACAAACCAGCAGACATGCTACCACCGCTGGCAGACAGATCCAGTCAAACCGCTCACCCTAACAGACATATTGATCTCGCCAGCAGACACATACACTCCAGCAAAGACATCACCCTTCCGTGCAGGAACAGTACCCTTGTAAGTAGACACACTGGACAGGTCGTTGGTTCTCTTTCTCTTTTCTGCAACTAATATTTTGGGCTCTGCTCACGAGATCAATTTTTCCTGTATGCCTCCCACAATCAGCAAACCCACGTAATCCTGGCCGAACTGCCGTGTTATATGAGTACCGTGAAGTCTCGCCACACATCCAACAGACACGCGAGCGTCCCATGTAGACCTTGTGGCGGGCTAAAACCATACACATACACACACACACACACAAATTAACCTGCCATAACCTGAGTTATGAAGCCGTAGGCGAGGTGCGTCACGCCACCATCGTACCCAGAGTGGTACTGTCACGATAGTCTATCGGTTTAGAGACTTCCTTGGGGCTTGGTCGCGTACTGTCACGACAGACAACCTCTCTTGCGCAAGGCACTTCCTCTCTGCTTACTCGAGTGCTGTCACTGAACTCGATTGGCTTAAGTATTTTCCTTCTACTTACACTTGTATTTACATGACACCTTCTCAGCTCAAGTGCCCCGTGGTTAGACTGGTTTATTACCAATTTCTCTTTACTAAGGCGCTTGCTGGGCTAAACTGTTTCATTCCTAATTACTCGTTCGCCGTCTGTCTTCCTTTAAGATGATTGTGCTGTATGATACACAGACACGTATTGAACAAATAGACCAAACGGAAAGCAAGATACAGAAACAGACACAGACGAATCGAGAGAGGGACTAGAGAGGCAAATAATTCAACGAGATTGACAAATAGATAAATGGAGAGACAAAGACTAAATAGAAATAAGTCGAGATAGTGAGGAAGTGAGATGGTTGGTTGGTTGTTTGGGCTTTACGCCTCTCAATTACCAGAGTCATTAAGGCCGTCACCATCAGGCTTCATCCAACGACCACAGACTCATCAACACCTTCTTCAGGTGTTGATCCTGAGACCACGTACACTCTCATTATGCATGTGCTCTTGAAAGAGAGATGCGTGTGTGTGTGTGTGTGTGTGTGTGTGTGTGTGTAAAGACTCGTCAATACTAAACTTGGAACGGGCTCTTGTCACTGACATCTCTTAAAGGATGCCATTACTGGCACAAGTCGGGCGTGCGTGTTCTCGGGGCGCAATTACTGGCACGGTTCGGGTATGTGTTCTTGGGTGCCATTACTAGCACAGATCGGGTGTGTGTGTGTTACTATACTGTATTGGGCTATTTCAAGTGGCTCTATGTGTCGTGTTGGAAAGGGTTATAAGTCAACATTCACATACAACACTAAACAGGAAAAGAATTGCACTGCCAGTAATTATTACCTAAACCCTATGAATACCAGA
>JAUUDW010641508.1:0-10910 GCA_032361385.1 Panulirus guttatus
ATGACGCCCTGGGGCCCGCACTGCCACATCCATTGTTATTCAGAACCTTAAAAGTTGCCATCATATGCCCTTTCTGTCTTTTCTCTTCCTGTGTAGGTAAATGCCTTTCAGCTTCCTCTCCATGTAATTTAGTTCCCTCGTCTTAGGTACAGACTTTGTTGACCTTCGTTGGACCTATCCTAACCAGCAGATAGTTTGCCTCCTTAACAGTTCCCCTAATGTGTCATAGCAATAGGCTGGGTGTCAAGCCTGCCCTTTAGCCCACATCAAGTAGAGATTCCTGTAATCTGTATCCTGCAAGACTGCATTCACAACTGAGCCTCAGTTGTGAGTGTGTCCCATCTTCATCAGTTTGCGTTCGGTCGAGTGGAATTTCATTCATATCGGCCATTGTAGGAAGTCGGGGTCCATGTCGTTCAGAAATATAACAGCGGCCCCCAGATCCAGCCCAGTGTAATACAGTTTTAGAAAGCACCTCTGATATTTATCGCATTTCCAGTTCATCGAAGGACTTCCCCTTCCCTTATGGCTGCTGGAAGATCTAACATCTTCCCAGCTTCCTTTGTGGGACGGAGTCAAATACTTTCCGGGACGGAGTCAAATGCTTTCCGGGACGGAGTCAAATGCTTTCCGGCAGTCCAAGAATGCACATTCCACGCATCCATCGTGTTAAGTCTCAATCAGCGTCCACTCTACGATGGAATTCAACACGATTTGTTACACTTGATCTCTTGCCTTGGAACCTGTGTTTCCTCTTACCTCTGTAGTTCCTCTTTTGCAATTTATCGACCATTTGATAATGACAATAATAATAATGATAATTTATTTAGTCAATCTGTGTTACATGATACAAATTGAAACTATATGTGTCCTGATCGTCGGTTATGATGTTTTTCCAGTCAGTGCATCTTCCTTGACTCCTTCTTTAAGAAAGTGACACGTTTGTTCACTTCCACTCCTTCTGCATCTTTCAGGTGACTTATCATTTTCGTTTTCTCCCCAATTCTTTAAGTACATGTGGAGAATTACCTTCGGATCCACACCCCCTCGTATGGGTCAAGATCCTTCAGTAACGTACGTAATTATGTCTTCTCTAACACTCCTGTCTGGTTTCCGTGGTCTTGAGGGAAGACATCCTCCACTATGAATGGCACATATAGTAGTTCTTCTAATCTCAGTAGCAGTTCCCTCTCAATACCCAAGTCTAACTACTCATGAACTAATTATTTGCTCCCATTGTACTTAAGGGATACGTTCTGGACTATCAATGGCGTTGTTTGCGATATATGAATCATTTTTAGCTTCGCTTCCGATCGCATTTTACCGTCCTAATATTTTGGTTTTGTTCTCTGGTAAATTGGAGGCTAAGTCTGTCTGTATAGGTCTAACCTTAACTCTTTCAGCCTTTTGACATTTATTGAGCCACATCTCTCTTATCTTTTGTGATCCTTTGGCCCCTGTCGTTGGTGTCCCACTTCTGACCCCTCCCACTAACTACAGTATTAAGTAAGCAGTTGCATCCCATTTGTCTCTGCTCGAGGTTGGCTCTCCTTCCCGATTCCGTTGCTATTACTTCTCTAACCGCATCATCAGCCATGGCCTCTGCATAGTTACTTCCCCATATTCAGCGTTTTCTATTTCTGGATATTTATTGGGTAAAAATAAGATCGAGTGTTGATAGTTGGTTAGATCAACCTCTCGTGTGTGTTCAGCGACGTGAAGGTACAGAAGGTTTTCCAAGAGCACATTCAAAGAATATATGAATCGCACGAATCTTGATTCCCCTCCACCCGGTGTGCATCCAGCTGTACCCGGACGATTCACTGGAGTTAAAATCTTCGATAATTAGGATTCGCCAACATCCAGGAGGCCTTGTGATGACCCGCTGCGCCATCGTTACCGTTCCTTTATTACGATAGAGGTCTGTCCGACCGACGTATTGGGGGGATTGTAAACTGTGAACGACAAAATATCCATAGTTACTTTGTCTCTCTCTCTTGTTACGTTATCCGTTACGTAGTGCGTGTGTGCAAGGGACCGTCACCTCCCTGCCGAGGGGTCCAATAGCAGACAAACTCGTTCATTATTATCACCTTTTTTTTCTCTCCGTGCTATTGCGCGCGCGCGTGTGTGTGTGTGTGTGTGTGTGTGTGTTTGTGTTTGTGTGTGTGTGCGTGAGTGTGTGTTTGTGTTTGTGTGTTTGTGTGTGTGTGTGTGTGTGTGTGTGTGCAACGGTAGAAAAATGAGAAACATCAAAACCAAAATGCTTTTATTTCTGGAGGTCATTGAACACGTGCCATGAACAGTCGAAAAAATGAACATCTATTAAGTTCCTCTTTGCCTACGCCGGAGTCCGTCCCCTCCCTCCCTCATCTCAATACAAGACCTGACTGACTGACGACCCTATTCCCCCAGCCTCTCCCAAATCCGTATCGGTTTCCACACTTCTTTCTTTCTCTCTCTCTCTTTTTCTTTTCTTTCTCTCTTCCAGCGGCCATCAGGGAGGGTCGTGACGTCTTCATTATAGACACAATTAGCCACAGCCCTGAGGAAAGGAGTCATTAGTCGGTGTTGCTTAGCATTGCGCCGGGGATCACCGCCGCTAATGAAGCAGGTGATGAGCCGGGGACGACCCCCCGCTCCGGGGGGAGAGGTGGTTGGCAAAGGGTGGAGCGCTGCCCCCAGCTTGCGGGGTGGGGGGGGGACGGGGTGGAGCCGGGCCGGGCGGCTGGCCCTTGGTAGGTGAGGAATGGAACTGGGGTCTGAAACGGGGAAGCGGAAGCAGTGGGTCTGCGGGTCTGAAACGGGGGAGTGGGATCAGTGGGCCTGCAGGCCTGAAACGGGGAAACAGGAGCAGTGAGTCTGCGGGTTTGAAACAGGGAAGCGGGAGCAATGTGTCTGCGGGTCTGAAACGGAGAAGTAGAAGCAGTGGGTCTGCGGATCTGAAACGGGGAAGCAGAAACATTGGGTCTGCGGGTCTGAAACGGGGAAGCAGGAGCAGTGGGTCTGCGGGTCTGAAACGGGGAAGCAGGAGCAATAGGTCTGTGGGTATGAAGCGGAGAAGTGGAAGCAGTGGGTCTGCAGGTCTTGATAGGGAGAAAAAAAACCTTAGACGTAACCGGGGAGCTTAGCAGGGGTCTCAGTGGGGAGAGTGTCGGGTCTTGACAGGGGAGGTGAGCAGAGGCTCCTGCTAGGGAGAGCAGTGGCTCAGGCCGGTGCAGCGGGGGTGTGGGGGTGGAGCAGGGACGGTGTCTGACTACGCAGGTAGAGCGCTGGAGCTTCGTGTTGGGGAGCTGGATAATAGCTTTATGTGTCATGACACAGACCCGTAGGCCTTAGGCAGCGGAAGAGAACAGCAGAAGAAATGTGAATCCTGGTGTGGAATTTGCACGATCGGATTTAGTCGACGGGCAGACTACTGGGTGGGTCCTTAGGAGTCCAATGGAACAGTGAGTTTGAGAAGGGAAGATGCGTTGTGATCCTCATAAGAAAAGGTTTCGTCTGTGGATCCCACCGGGAGAATATAGTGCTGTGGGTCTCGTTAAGGACGTCAGGTTGAAATGCTAGGCTTAGGAATGAGAGCCTGAGGTCTGAGTTCAGAGCTGAGAAGTGGGTCTCAGTGGGAGACCTGAGCAGTTAGCCCCTAGCGAGGTACCTGTGCACTGTACATAAGCATGGTAGATGAGCTGTTTTGACGGGGGAGCTGAGCAGTCGGTTTTGACTCGAAAATATTGGTAGTAAGATTATACATTTGATCTTAAGCTCAGTTTGGGAAGGTATGTTACCTTACGTATACCTTACTCTACGATGGTTTGGGAGGTCTTCTACCCCCACAGCTGGGTCTGAAACCTTACTTTCCCATACCTATACCTTACGATGGTTTAGGAGGTCTTCTACCCCTACAGCTGGGTCTGGGACCTTACCTTACATCAGGTATACCTTACGATGGCTTCGGACGTTTCCTTCACCCACAGCTTGGTCTGTGACTAAACTGTTGTTGCTTTTCGCTCAGTCAGACTGTTGTAGGAGGTGGCGGCGACGGCGGCCTCCTAGGTTTACATAACCACCACATCCTGGCATCTTCCCTACACTGTAGGTAGGATGTGTATAACCTTTCATATTAACCCACATCTCAGGACCTGGAATGTAGGTAGTGAAGTTCCCCGTTTAAATCGGTGCCTCGTGATGGAAGTTAAAGCAGTATCTGCAGCTTTAACTTAAGCTTGGAATTCCTACTTACATTTTGTAAAGTCATGATGTAACAAGATGCGGACGAGTTGCTTATTGCATATGTAAATCACATAATACCTGAACTGGTAAACTCTTTAAATAATACGTATAATGAGAGTCTGACTTGATATAAGTTTGGAATAATCTTTAGTCAGTCGTTGGTTATATCTGTATGTCAACCATCAGATGTGACAGCAGTGGAATACACAGGACGAATGAAAGGACACGGGAGAGTTACACGGGGAAAGCCGGGAGATCCGATGTCCTGTGGGCGAGACGATCTGGTCCTCCGGAAAGCTCTGACTCCCATACCCGAGTATGAACCCACCTCACACAGATTACACCCACCCACACCTGAGCTGAGGCGACACGGAAGCGACCACATCTGAAGACTTTCTCCTCGAAGAGTTAATTAATTTGATTACATAACCCCGGAACCCCTTTTAACGAGTCTCCCGTAGCTGCAAGGCTGCAACTACAATTAAGGGAAAGGAAGGATTCCTTTGAGATAGAAAATGAATCGTCGAAATTGTACTCCTTTCCGTCCAGTGACGGTGATACAGTCTCAGGCGAAATGTGACTTTTCACTCGCGGCGTAACCTTATGCTTCTTGATGTAGTCCAGTTACGCCCTTTAGGGTGTGTGACGACCTTCGACCACTGCCTACCTAGTAGCAACGAACCAGAGGGAAAAATAAGTTGCCTGTTGTTGTTACGAACTATATGGGTTGACTATATATTACCCAAACGCCATAGACACGCCATGAATTGAACACAGATGAACATGGATGTTAAAAAAGTACAGAATATGGTGCGCCATCTTTAGGATTAGATTTAACATCTCTTTTCAGCAATCGATATATATAAGGACAAGAAAATGATAAATTAACGAAGCAAAACACAAGGGGGATGTTTAGAAAAATGTATTAAGGGCAGAATCGCTTGGCAACCTTCAGATGAGATGCAGTTCTCTCAACGCAGGAGAGACCAGCTGGCGGTTGAAAAGACTGGCCATAAACTCTTAGATCCTTTACAAAGATCAAGGAGACTCGAAGAGACTTCAACGAGATAGAGGGGAAAGCGCTGTTTCCATGCGGAGTTCAGACCTCGGGCCAGTAACAGAATACATAGATGACGTGAGATGATGGGAATGTTAAAGGGCCATTATGAATCAGTAGTCACTGTGACAGTAATGACCCTAACGATGGATGATCTTAATGACGTCAGTTTTGCGGTATGCCGTGTGCCACATGTGTGATTGCGTATCTACGCCATCCAGAGTGCCAGGGGGTCCAAACAGAGGGTAGAAACGAATGGCAAAGGATAAAATGATTACATCATTCGTATCAACATTACATGTTATGAGGATTTTTGAGAGTCCACGGGTGTGAAGCAAGGGGCTTCGAAGTCTCATGATGTGAAGAAAGGGGCTTCAAAGGCTCATAATGTGAAGCAAGTGGCTTCAAAGGCTCATGATGTGAAGCAAGTGGCTTCAAAGTCCCATGATGTGAAGCAAGTGACTTCACAGTTCCATGGCGTGAAGCAAGTGATTTCGGAGTTCCCATGATATGAAGCAAGGGACTTTAGAGTCCAATGATGTGAGAGAAGTGAGACTTCAGAAAATCCAATCATTACGCCACACAGAAAGGACAGCTTCAGGACAGGAGGATGACTGTTCCCTCACTCAGCCACCTGGTCACACCATAGACTGGCATTATTTGCGTCTCACTCAACCACCTGATCTTTACCACAGACTGACATTATTTGCTCCTCTTTAGCTACAAGACAAGTTATGATATTTTCTGTTATTAATATGTATTTATTTCTACTCTTTCCGCACTGATCTGTGATTTCTATATCTTTTCCACTATCACAAAGAGCCTCGAAGGGACCCAGCGGTCTGTTGCTGGTTTGAATTCGTTTGTATTCCTCTGATTCTGGAGGCCTTAGAGAATGAGCAAGATTACTGTCCAACATATATATAATTTGCAAAAGCTTTTGAAAAGTTTTGGCTGATCATTGTCTCACTGTACACAAAATGCCTAAGACGGGAATCTCTGGTGAAGGAGTCGGACGCCTCTGGACGTCCGTGATGTTAAAAAGATGATTCTTGTCCAGAACGAAGACAAGAAAGTGTGACTCGTACACGTCTGGGGAATTTGGTTTCAAATTGGTATGAATCTGTTGGAATGGAGTTCAAGATCTGGTTGGGATGGATTATTTGCACCTTTTGTCATTGTTATTTATGACAAAAACAGAAACAAACTACAGCAACAAGTTATCATCTGCATTATGTACTACGGACAGACAGTAGAAAATCTTCCTTCCTGAAGATACACAGAGTGTACATTTGGATGTCTGCTGGGTTCTCCAGTGGGTTGATGATAACAGGTTCTTCTACAGAGGTAGTTTACAGTTCCTCTAGGGGGACAGTGAATAATAATGCTAGCCAATAGTACAGACCATAATGAGATTTATTATAACACGAAAGGAAAAAAAAAGATTTACAGGTGAGAAACAATTATCTAAGAAACAACCTTTTAGCCATACGCCGCAATATTGGTTTACTTTCTCTCTTCTACAGGTATTACTTTGGTTTTTGCTCCCAAGAGCTGGCTGTTTGTGTGCCCCCACCGCTAGGTAGACCACGCAATACGCGGCTAGTTTCTGCGTCACATGATTACTGTATAGTCATTGGCAGCAGAAGGGTGGGCCGTTTTGATACCTGTTTCTTTCCCTACACGTCGAAGCTTTGGAACTGTCTACCTTCACATGTCTTTCCCAATAACTATGACCTGGCACATTCTAAAAGACAGGTTTTTCACTTTCTCCAAAATTCGTATATATTTTCCCTTGTCTTTTCTTTTTTTTCCTTACATAATTCTCTCTATAAGTATTTCTATTAAGGCCCAGCCTTGATGTAGACTTTTGTCCGTGATTGGAGCCATCAACATTAAAAAAGAAAATGAATTTGATCACAGAAATGAAAGATTGCGATAAGCAAGACTCTTCTTAGTTCAAAGATAAGGAAGTGGACACCAGTGATGACACGTTACGCAGTACGTATGCAGTGCAAAGGCAGACCTGAATCCTGTTCCGTGCTTACCGCATCTGTTACGGTGGCTGGAAGTGGCGGGCTGGAAAACATGCGAACGGTTCAAAGCCGCATTGATTCCCAAATTTCAAAACTGCGGAGTGTGATTGAAATCGCCGGTGTTTTATCCTGTGGAGGCCAGACGGGAGAGATACAATCAACAGATGGAAAGTCCCCCGGAGGGTTTGGTCGGCAGGTACACGCAGGGAATTTATTCCCCACTCGAGTGCCACCGGCTGGAAAGACTTTACGAAATAACACAATGAAATGCAGAGGCGACTCGCCTGCACGAGGGGAACACGGTGTAAACAACCCGGGCTTGAGGTCATGGAGCTGTCATCAGCCAACGGAAATATTATGAGACTGACGTGTTCTCTTGAACCAAGAATTTTGTTGGATGAATGTCCTCATAGTTTATGAGTTAGGCCGTGATGAGTGCATAGGCCTGTAGCCTCATATATCCTGTTTGATCAGAGGATTTGCAGTGTAGCCTTGATCCCAGCCGAACTGTGGAGGCAGAGACGAGCTTGTAGAGTCTGAGATCATCGTAAGTTGAAGTAAGGCAGAGGTGAACGGTAGATCATGGCAGGGTAACGCATCGCTAGTATGTACCAGGGAACTTATTGGTGTATGTTTTTCTTTTATTTTTTTCACTGGGAACACGAGGCACTGTTTGTGCCACAGAGAAAGGATCAGAGTGAAGGTGCAAGACAGGGTCGTAACAAGGGAAGGAAAGGAGGAGTTTGTAGCAAATGCCATTCCTGAGGCAGAGCTGAAGAGAAGACGACGGAGTAACTGTCTAACGGCAAAGGAGGGGAGAGGCCAGGGGAGTAGGGCAGTTCCTCAGCAGGGGATCGGGTCAGGAAAGTGGGGCACTATGAGCCGTTTCTCAGCAGGGGGTCAGGTCAGGGAAGTAAGGCAGTATGGGCCGTTCCTCAGCAGGGAGTCGGTTCAGGGAAGTAGGCATTATGGGCTGTTCCTCAGCAGGGGGTCAGGTCAGGGGAGTAGGGCAGTATGGGCCGTTCCTCAGCAGGGAGTTGGGTCAGGGGAGTAGGCATTATGGGCCGTTGCTCAGTAGGGGGTCAGGTCAGGGAAGTAGGGCAGTATGGGCCGTTCCTCAGGAGGGGGTCTGTTCAGGGAAGTAGGGCAGTATAGGCCGTTCCTCAGCTGGGGATCGGGTCAGGGAAGTAAGGCAGCACGGGCCGTTCCTCAGCAGGGGGTCAGGTCAGGGAAGTAGGGCAGTAAGGGCCGTTCCCCTATATGTCAAGCCCTTGTAGAGCCAGCTGGGGGATTACCTGGATTAGTCCCAGGAGTTTGGTGCCGGCCGCCCGGCCCTCCCCTGCGTCACTTGTTGTCTCCTGATCAACACGACTGTCGTGTTCGTTTGGGCAGTGAACGGAAAAATTGCTCAGACTCTTGAGAGCACGACGGCGCATCCGCTTCAGCACGACAGCACAGCCCTTGGGCTCGACGGCAACGACTGCTGGAGCACGAAGCTTCAACCCTTCGGTAGGACAGCCCGGCCTCTGACCTAACCTTCAAAGGTCCCACCGAAAAGACCACGCCATCGTGTGCATATGCCCATGGATCGCACCGTCATACTCAAGGCCCGTGCAGTCGTGCTCAAGGGTCGTAGTGTCGTACTTGAGGGTCGTATCGTTGTCTTCCGAGAGGTTGATAAAATCTGTTTGTTGCTCCTGAGGGTCGTCAAGCTGTTCCTCCTCCCCGCCCTCGAAGCAGTAGATAACTTGAGCCACCCAAGCGGCAGTCTCGGTGTCCAGGAGACGGATATGAGGACCATCTACCCCTCTCGCACAGGCATCCTGTAGGAGGGGACTATACAGTGCAAGAGGATCTGAACATATACTTAAAGAACGGGGCCGGGGGGAGTTCCTATCTTCTGTGCCCAGATCGCCATCATCATCTATTCCATGTGGCCAGGAGATGTTAAAGATGCAGCTGCAAAAAGACAGTCACGATTTTTTTATATTTGTCTCTGAAACGTATGTCTTGTCTCTTCTCATCTCTCTGATCTCTGAGGTCTTGATCTCTTCACACACACATAAGCATAGTCTCGAGGGGGACCCAGTAGTCTGCTCAAAACAGGACCCAGTGGTTTACTCAAAAGGGGACCCAGTAGTCTGCTCAAAAGGGATCCAGTGATTTGCCTAAAAGGGACTCAGTGGTCTGCCTGAAAGGGACCCAGTAGTCCACCCGAAGGGGACCCAGTGGCCCGTTCAAAAGGGACCAGGTGGTCTACTGCTGTTTGAGTGCCTTTGCATTTTAAACCTCTCTTGTGATATGAGTGGGGCAAACGTGACCCCCCCCCCCACCCTACCCCCAGGGTTCCAACTTTTGGCCGGTGTCCAGGGTGGGGCTGTGGTGGGTGGTGGGTGGTGGGCGGTAGTGGTCGGCGGGTGGCGGTGGCGGCGGTGCTGATGAGAATTTTTTATTGTTGTGGCCTCGCGGCGCGTCGTTGCGGTGGCTCTTCAAACCCATGGCTGCCATATACCCCGATAACAGCGCGGGGAAATTGGCGCCGCGCTCCGCCGCCACTGTTTTTCCGAGCGGTTTTTAAACATGTTAATCTTTTCATTTTTTTTTTTTTGAAATGTAACGCCGAGTTGGGTGGAAAATACTTCCAAAGATGCGCGCGCAGCTGCTCTCCCTTTGCTGCCGTATTGGCGTGAGGCGCTCTGGGTGTTTAAACACACTCACAATATAGCTGAGCTTAAGACGTAACATCTTCTCGAGGAATTTCACATTATCATTATCATTACTCCACCACCAGTCTCGCTGTGTTAGATCAGGTACCCCACAGCCCCTCCGCTGCCTCACTCACACGCAGCCTCGACCCCTTTTAACCAATTAAAAAACTTTAATCTTTCGTACCACAGAAGCCCACGTGATTACCTCTCCGCCCCGGGCGCCAGCCAGCCAAGGCCCCCACGCCTGCCCGACTCCCAGATAATCATGGTAATGAAAATTTGACCAATCGGGATATAATATCTGGAGTTTGCCAAAGCGTTTGAATCAATTATCCTTCGCGTGTCCAGGAGCTTGTAACCCCCTTCCCCCCCAAACGTCTGATGATGGTGTCGGACGTTCTAAGACCCGCGTGATCCAAGGCATCTGTCCTCTTCGTAAAGCTTCGTAGCCACAGCTTGCGTCGAGAGCTGCTGGTGTGCTTGAAGAGGCGTTTTTGGCCCGTTACGTTCAAGAAACCCAGAGGGATGGAAAGGGAAGGTCTCTATGTATCCAGGTGATGGGTGAAACCCGTGGGTTGTGGTGGCCACAGCAGACACCTGAAGGAAGAGGACTCCAACACGCCACCAAGACAGTGTCCGCCATACCACAGGTCGTTTCAGCAGTAGATGAGAGGACGGGTCTCGTGGCTGCCACGGCGCCCCCTTCCGTGGATACCCCGACCAGCGGGGTGAGTAACACCAGTGTTATGGTCGTGTCGTGGCTAATGACACTACAGTAAAACTGGCGACCCCCTTCGGCGTTGACCCAGAGAGACGTTCGGACACGCTCCACAACGCTAATTGATATTCCCCCAGCTGTCATATGAACCTGGCCCCCCC
>JAUUDW010641530.1:0-10909 GCA_032361385.1 Panulirus guttatus
GAGACAGAGCGCGAGTGAGAGAGAGAGAGAGAGAGAGACAGAGAGAGAGAGAGAGAGAGAGAGAGAGAGAGAGAGAGAGAGACTTAGCATCAACATGAAAATACATACAGGTATTCCTATTTCTTAATCTTGGATATATAAGACGTGTACTGTACCGTAGTGCTCCCTCAGTGAGATTTAAGGACGTGCTGACACGTAGGTCGTGGCCAGTAACAGCGGCACACGTGACACAGTGTTCCTTGGTTGTTGATACCTGGAGTTCCGGCTGGCCAGGAACCCTGAGCCATAGACCATTACCTGCCAGCACCCGCCTCCGTCCCTCACGGTAAACTTTCCTTATCTTACAAGTTCTTGTCGTTTAGAGCAACATAATTATACGTACTGTTGTCATAAAAGTAAGAACAGTAACTCTTACGGGAATTCCTTTTAGTGTCAGTTTGAGAGCGCCGCCTACCGGCAAAGTTGGGTACTTGTTCAGGATTTTTAAACTTTTCCAGTGAATTGTTTTTAGCGTCATCAATGGCTGCAGCTTATCTGTTACGTAATTCTGGACTCCCGATGTTTATATTGTTTCCACTGATGGTAAACACTGCAGCTTCTAATTTCAGTGGTAATATATCAGAGTTTTCCATGAATGTCATGCCAACAGGAAACTGTTTTCCAGTGTAGTTTGGGAACCATGCTTCCAGGAGTGTCCAGGTGTACGTTTTGACATATCTCTCCTTTCGACTCTTGTTAGTCATTACCACTGTGAGCTCTGTAACAGTACCACTGCCGGTGGAGAGAAATGTATGCACACGTTATAACACCGAAGTTTCGCTGGTTCTGAAGGATGATGTTACTACTCGGAGGTGTTGTAGTTTAGGAGAGCACCATCGCCTGGAAGAGCGTCGCCTGTGGTTCCTTTGTCCCTTGCCTCAAAGGTCCGAGGAATCCAGCCTTGCCTTGAGGATTCAACTGTTTTCCTATGTTTGCTGATGATAAGATCATCAGTTATTATTGTGTGGTTGTTTGGACCGTTCTTGTTTACCTTAATGAAATAAGACCCGTGAAGTCGTAACAGAGTAAAACATGTGTGATATTGGTAGTGTACGACCAGTGCTGCCACTGTGGCTGCTGGTAGGTGTAGTGACCAGCACATCGTTCTGTGGCGCTCCTGAAGCTCACGTGTGAAGATACCACCAGTTTGCTTATAGTGTAGTTCTGGAAACCCGTGGGTATTGAATGTAGGGAAGGTCTCTAGCTTAAGGCAGTCGAATTAACTTCGCTGTATTTTGTTTATCATATAAAAATGACATGATAAACCGGAGGCAAAGTTTTATATACATGACCAAAACGTTCACCAAAATTACTTTAAAACAATTGCGTCGGTACTATATGTACCGAGCACGCCGGAGCCCGCAGCTGCAGGAGTTTTTAGGTTTAGTTTTAAAAACTTTTATTGTCTAGATTTTCAAGTTCTATTCATTTCGATGATAGCATATGCGAAGTGTACATAGCTAGGGGTAGGTGGGGAGAGGCCACTATAGAGCGTACAGTGGGTACAGTACATGGACATAGGAGGGTGACACTCGGGTCCAGGGACCTAGAGGGTCCCTGTGCTGTCAGGGAAGGAGGGAGGGTCTCGGCTGTATCAGATACACGACATGTAATTACAGGATGCTGAGTGATGCTAGAGGTAGCATAGGTCACAAACAAAGTTAGATAATTTATTGCATTTGTATAATACAAGTTGATACAGGAGACCCATATACAGAGTATCAGAGTTCGTGAGGGTACGAGTACAGTCATTACATTGGCCAGTGAAACACATTGTTACATATACAGTGTACGAGTTACGTAATGTGGGAAATACAATACAGACACAAGCAGGTTACGTAAGCGCAGAATATCATCGTGTGTATGGCACAGGACACCCTATACAGTTAGTTTAGTGTGCATTTGTTAATGCTGATAGTAATACAAACAGTTACATTTTATACAGAATATGTAGTTAGCATAATTACGTCAGATGTTTATATAGCCCGGGGCATGAATTTTGGATATAGTGTTAGAATGTCTTCAGTGATATTGCTATCAATATAGAATTTACAGCGTTGTCGCAGCTGTAGGCCCTGATGTCTGAAATTAGATATTTTGGGACTCACTAATATAGTGTCCTGGAGTGAGTTCATCATTTGAAGCAAAGTTGACACCTGGGATGTTCAGGATCATGGTTTTATTACGACTTGCCACAAGTGCCTGTACCCTAGGCTTATTCTGGCAGTTACAATATCACATTCATATTGATTTTTCTTTAACCTGAAAATATTATAACACATAATGCTACGGCTGCCTGGTGTTTTTACATCTTCCTAGCAGGCAAATGCGATGTGGTCAGCACGGACTACGCCTTTAGTTAGACCAGGTCTGGTGTAAGAGCCTGAGAGCAAATAGGTATGTTTAGCGAGATTATTTAGATGGTCATGAACCGTTTTTCTGACGTGTGAAGGTAGGAATTAGATGTGTAGGCCACTGTTACAGGCTTCAGTAAGCAGGGAGTGAATGATTGATGGAACTGTTTCCTGCAGGACTCTCTTTTCGTGGAGTTAGAGAGGATTCCAACATGAAGTCGGATTGGACGAGATATCTCAGTGCCATGAGAACACTGTGGACAATGAGGTAAGTTTTTCTTGCTGGGAGTGAATGAAGATGTTATTGCAGTATACAGCATAAGCTGCACTGGCCTTACTATTTTCCCGTAAGGATCCATCAGTATACATAGCATTGTATTGTCAGACATGGAAGGTGGTGGAGACTTCCCAATGCTGCTGCTCTCCTCCTAGGTGGGTGTCCGGGGAAGTCCTACCTTACCGGTGGCTCTCGGAGAACTGGTCTAGTTCTAGCGACTTCCTCTTCAAAAACACTGTAGGTACTTCAACACGTCTCTCACAAAGAAGGTTCCTTAGAAGCTCGTTAGTACAGCACCTAATGTAAGAGTAAGGTAATGTAATGAAGTGGGAGCTGCGCATGTTGTTAGGCTCCTCAGTGACTCAGGTTGTGCGTTTTGGTTAAAAACGCGGCCCGTTTGTAGCAGAACCATCCCCCTACGTAAGTTCCCTTTAAAATAGGTCTCAGTCTCATGTAAAGATATTGTATGTTAGCGCTCAGAATGTCGGCAATGAAATCTCAAGAGTTAGGGACATGACTACCATATCCAGATCTTGGTTAGATATCAGCAGTAGAGATTTCCTCGCCGAATGCGCAATTCCAGAGTACGCTCTGTTTGATAGGGATAGGGGAAAAATGTCGTGCTCTTTGTTAAAGCTCATTTAAATTCCGTAGTAAAAACTGTTGTAACCGTTCAGAGTGTTGACTACACTTTTGCTGAAATTATTAAAGATACGCTGCGTAAGAAAATAACTATAGGACTAGTCTATAGGCCCCCTGCACAGACACCAGAGGTGGAAAAAAGATTTTATGATCAGTCAGCAGAAATTTATAATGAACAAGATTCCATCACAGTAGGGTATTTTAACTTACCGGCATCGATATGGGGAGTATCCCTTTCTAATAGCTCCGGGCGTGAACTCTATCTAAATCTGCTTGATAGTGTCCTAATCCAGTTAGTCGAGAAACCTACTTGTGACGAAAACAAATTTAGTTCTTGCTGCAAACGAGGATCTCGGTAATAATGACGAAGTTGGAGAAAAGTTTGGTACAAGGTCGCTTTCAACACTGCACGGAATGTTAGTCGACATGACAGTCGGGAAAAAATACGTGTTTTTGAACCTGTAAATTTTAATGACCTCGCATTGCTCTTCAAGGCAAACCTGGGTTAATACAGTCAATGAAAAAGACATGAACGTAGCTTGGAAAAGCTCCACAAAAACCTTCAAAGCAGCAGAGGATACATTACGTATCAATAAATAGAAGACAGTATTTCTGAAGCAAATCCAAGGTGGAGGAACGGTGAAATAAAGAAGTGCCTGTTGTCTGTAAAAGCAACTTATAAGAAGCGCAGAGACTCTAATCACCAGCATGACAAAGTTAGGGATGCAAATTTGCGTAGAGAAAGCAAAAGAGTTATGCAACAAAGTAAACGTCAATATGAAGGGTATATTGCTGAAAATTACAAAAGAAACCCTAAGGAGTTTTAAAATTATGTTAGAAGCAAGACAATCATTATCCAGTCAACTGGTTCATTAATTACGGAAAACGGTGATTTGGCTTAAGACAACGAAGCCATGGTAAAAATATTAAATTAATAATAATAATGATGATGATGGTAATAATGATACTTTATTTATGATACTTTATTTAGTCAATTTATTATTCAGGATACAAATTGAAACTCTTCGTGGATCCAGAGCCATGTTATAATACACATTCAGTCTCATACACAAGGAAAAAGAAAAAAAAATCAAAAGTGCAGTAGCTAAAAATATACACATACATTAAAAGGGAACAGATCTGGTTCAGTGTCATTATCATGCACACACCAACATCAACACTGTAACAAACAATGAACAATTATCTTTTTGAGTTTGCATGATTGTAGAATTTAATACTTCTTGGGACAAATGAATTCCTATATCTGCATGTTCTTTGCAATGGTAAACACAATCTTTTGCCTGATCTTAAAAACACATAGTTATTATTCAGAGGATGTGAGAATCACTCATAATTCTATCAGTTATATCTAAAACATATTTTAAATATAATGCATCAAGTGCAATTGCATTAGCATCCAATTAACTAGCTATTTTCACAACTTCCTTAAGTTTATTCTTGTATTTTTCTTACACTCAAACATCCATAATATGAAGCTATACAAAAGCAAAGTGTAGACCCTACGACTGACTTATAGAATATGGAAATATTAGTCCTATCAACTTTCAGGTTTTTGAACACTAAAAAAAAAAATCAATTCTTTGCATACATTTTCCATAAGCCAACTTAGAGTTAATATCACCATTTAGATTACCATCAATAATCAAACCCAAGTATCTATAATCGTGCACAATATCTACTTGCTCACCTTTGATAATTAGTTGTTCAATGCACTTTTCCTTCTTGCGAAAGTCAATCACTATTTCTTTGGTCTTCTTAATATTCAGATTCAAGTAATTTTCAGCACACCACCGAACAGTCATTAACTTGAGCCCGATATTCACGTTCATATTTACGATCGAAGACAACCTATGTCCCAATTCCAGTTTTGCTGATGAGAGAGTGGAACGTTCTTCAACAAAATGACAAAAGCCGAGGACTTACTTTCAGCAATAAACAGAATGAAAATAAATAAAATGGCAGGCCCGATAAGTTTTATCAGAAAACAATGAAAGAGGAGAAAAATGAGACAGTTAAGCCTCTGACTACTCTTTTCAATAAGCTACTTGCTACGGGAAAGGTACCATATGAATGGAAGTTTGCTTATGTAACATCGAAATTCGATAAAGGTAAAAAGTAACTACCCGGGAATTATCGTCCTATGAACGTAACGTCTGTAGTTGGAAAACGTATGGAAACCACCATTCGAGATAGAACTGCAAACCATTTAAAGGACCACCACTTAACACACGACTCCCAACATGGTTTTCGACGACATCGCTCATGTCTGACAAGTCTGCTTGATTTTTTTTATGATGCAATCAACATATATGACGAAAGTTAAGCAGTTGATGTTATCAGTTCAGACTTTCAAAGAGCTTTCGATAAGGTTCCGTGTTAAAGATCACGGGCAAAAATTAAGTCACATGGCATTGATGGGGTTGTACTTCATAGGATAGGAAATTGGCTGACTGGCTGTAAACAAAGAGTTGTGATTAATGGTCAAGCTTCAGAAAGATTAGACGTAACAAGTGGAGTGCCACGAGGATCAGTCTTGGGACCGGTTCTCTTTCTCGTATATGTTAATTTTACTGATAATGGGTTGCATTGCAAGATATCAAAATTCGCTAATGAAACAAAGATGGGAAATAAATCTACAAATGAACTTGAACGTCTACAGCTTCATACCGACATAGACAAAGTGATGGACTGGGCTCACAGATGGCAAATTAATTTTGATTTAGATAAATGCAGAGTTTTACATATCGGTAACAGAAAAAGAAAAGGTAAGCTACAGTATGAATCTGTCGAACTGCCAAAGTTAAATAAGGGAAAAGACTTGGGCGTTATAATCTCTGGTGACCTAAAACCAAGTAAGCAGTGCAGAAAAGCAGTGAAAAGAGCGAACAAAATTCTGGGGTTCATAGGCAGAGCCTTCGAATTCAAGTCCAGGGAAATCATCCTTACTCTTTACAATTCATTGGTTCGTCTAAATCTTTAATACTGAGTCCAGTTTTGGTCACTCTACCTCAATCTACTTCAAAAAAGGCAGACAAAATGGAGAGAGTGCAGCGTCGAGTTCCAAGATGATTCATGAGTCGAGAAGCAAATCATTTGGAGGCCGATTAAACGACTTGAATCTATTTAGCTGAGAAAAGAGAAGGCTTACAGGAGATCTAAGACAAGTATTCAAAAGTATCAAAGGCTTTCATGATTTTGATCTGTCAAGCAACTTAAGGTATGATTCGTCTGATTTCGCTTGTAGCATTGATACAAACTCGTGGGTAAACAGTTTACCTTGAGTGAGGCAAAGTACTTTTTTCTCAGAAGTATTATTCACAAAATGGAACGATCTACCTATTAGCGTGGTTGAAAGCAGGACTATAGATGTATTCAGTATTAGACTTGATAAATAGTGCACTTCAAGTGCACGACTTTCATTAATTGCACCATGACAATTTGCAACTTGCACTCTTTCATTCATCTGTATGCCCTCTGGTTTTTACCAAAGTCAACCGGGACCCATCGATGTGTTGCTGTTTCAATTCCTTTGTATTCCTCTGTAATTATTAAGCAGCCGGTACTTCCTGTTGAACGACAGGTACATCCGGTCTCCACCGGCGACATAGCGGATACTACACACAACAACCCCTGGGACACTGAGTACTCCTGGGACACTGCACATATGTTCTCCTCTGATACTAAGTATTACACATATGTACTCCTAGGACTTCGGGTGCTGCCCATATGTACTTCTGGGACATGGAGTATTATATCAAATCTCTGATCAATAAGCCCACAAATATCCTGCAGGTATAAACTACAGTGGGGCATGTAATGACCACATTCACCTTCAGGTCGTCTGCTGCTGCTCCGGCCGGGTGTGATGGTGTCTAGTGTTGGGGACTTATTTTTTTCATATTTCTCCTTTCCCCATAACGGAGTTTGTGAATCATTTCATCATTCAGTGATGATGTAATAACCAGTGGCCTCCCGGATAACTTGGTGTATATTGGCTTTTAATTTCCCCATGTCCTCGAGCTCTCAAATTTCCATACGTGTTTCAGTATCATTTGCAGCGGATGGTATGACACTGTTGCTCATGTTTGCTCTGATATCAGATGTGAGAATGATAGATGGTAAAGGCGAGAGTACAGTTCCTTAGGCGCCTGAGCCTCTCTCTGCACAAACGCTGGAAATAACCTGATTTACAACTACGTGTTGTGAGCTCTTGGTTAAGAAGTTGTGCAGGTATATCCACCTCCCAAATTTTTCCGTTATTCTCATCTTACGCATTTTGGTCACAATGATTTGGGTAAAATCTGTTTATACCACACCAGCATTTTCTCTGGTCTCCAGCGTCTTTACAGTTTTTATCCCAGTAGTCAGTCAAGCAAGAGAGAGGGGCATGATCTTCCCGCTCTATTGTCCTGGGTAATGTGCAGTATTCCAGTCCATAAAGTCAGCAAATTTATATTTTGGGACTTTCTTGAAAATTTTGACCGCATGATGCCATAGCTATTAACTTTTTTTTTAATTGTTTCGTTTCCTCCTTTTTAAGCTCAGAAATTATTTTGACGTAAAGAAATTAACAACTGATAGTCATCATGGCCTCAATTGCAGCAGATTCTGCAGTAACAATTTACTGGAACTTTTCACTGAAACCTAAAGAATAACTGGGATACGAGAAGTGCTTCTGGTGATGTGTATTTAAAGCTCTTCGATAAAGTTCCACATGAAGATCGTTATGTGAAGTGACAGAGCAGAGGGAGTAGTTCTGTCTGAAGTGGGGAACCATTACACATTCTTATGTGCGTCTCGTGGTGCACCACAAGGATCGCTCTTGATCCCCAGTTCTTTATGATGATGCTTATTATTGATGTGTGATCTGGTCCGAGTACTAAGGTCAGTATATTTGGTGACGGTCAGTAATGCAGGTCGTGCAATAATAATATCTGAGAATGAATATAAAATGAAGTATCCCAAATGGCCAGTAGTAATTACCTTCATGTCTCGAGGTGGCTAATTAAACTGAAAGTAGGCTTGTATAAAACTGTCCTTCAGGCGATAAAGACACAACAGGATGTAGGGAAATTGTTCCTGGAGGTGGAACCTTCGGGTTATCAAGACCGAAGGGTTATTATGACCATGGGGTTATCATGGCCTAGGGGTTATCATGACCATGGGGTTATCATGACCTTGGGATTATCTTGACCTTGGTGTTATCATGATCTTGGGGTTATCTTGACCTTGGGGTTATCATGACCATGGGGTTTTCATGACCTTGGGGTTATCTTGACCTTGAGGTTATCATGATGTTGGAGTTATCATGATCTTGGGGTAATCTTGACCTTGGGGTTATCATGACCATGGGGTTATTACGACCTTGAGGTTATCACGACCTTGGGGTTATCTTGATCATGGGGTTATCATGACTTTTGGGTTATTATGATCTTGGGGTTATCATGGCCATGGGTTTTTCATGGCTTTGAGGTTATCTTGACCGTGGGGTTTGGGGTTATCATGATCTTGGGGTTATCTTGACCTTGGGGTTATCTTAACCTTGGGGTTATCATGATCTTGGTGTTATCATGATCCCGGGGTTATCATGACCATGGGGTTAGTAAGACCATACTGTTATCATGATCTTGAGGTTATCTTGATCTTGAGGTTATCTTGACCTTGGGGTTATCATGACCATGAGGTTATCATGACCTTGGGTTTGCCTTGACCATGGGGTTATCATGACCTTTGGGTTATCATGACATGGGGTTATCATGACATGGGGTTATCATGACCATGAGGTTATCGTGGTTTTGAGGTTATCTTGACTTTGGGGTTATCATGACATTGAGATTATGACCTTGAGGTTATCTTGAACTTGAGGTTATCATGACCTTGAGGTTATCATGGTCTTGAGGTTATCTTGACCTTGGGGTTATCATGACCATGCGGTTATCAAGACCATGAGGATATCATGACCTTGAGGTTATCTTGACCTTGGGGTGATCATGACAAAGGGGTTATCATGACCATGAGGTTATCATAACGTTGGGGTTATCATGATAATGGGGTTCTCAGGGTCTTGGGGTTATCAAGACCATAGGGTTATCATGACCATGGGGTTATCATGACCTTCCGGTTATCTTGACCTTGGGGTCATCATCACCATCGGGTTATCTTGACCTTGGGGTTATCATGATCTTGGTGCTGTCTTGACCTTGGGTTTATCATTATCTTGGTGTTATCATAATCCGGTGGTTATCATGACCTTAGGGTCATCATGACCATGGGGTTATTATGACCATGAGGTTATCATCACCTTGGGATTATCATAACCATGGGGTTATCATGACCATGGAGTTATCATGGCCTTGGGGTCATCATGCCCATAGGGTTATCATGACCATGGGGTTATCATTACCTTGGGGTTATCTTGACCTTGGGGTTATCATGATCTTGGGGTTATCTTGACCTTGGGGTTATCATGATCTTGGTGTTATCATGCTCCGGGGGTTATCATGACCTTGGGGTCAGCATGACCATGGGGTAATCATGACCTTGAGGTTATCTTGACCTTGGGGTTATCATGATCTTGTCATCTTGACCTTGGGGTTATCATGATCTTGAGGTTATCTTGACTTTGGGGTTATCATGATCTTGAGGTTATCTTAACTTTGGGGTTATCAAGATCTTGAGGTTATCCTAACCTTGGGGTTATCATGATCTTGGGGTCATTGTGACCATGGGGTTATCATGACAATGGGGTTATCATGACCTTGAGGTTATCTTGACCTTGGGGTCATCATCAGCAACAAATTGAAGCCGTGCACGTGCCACTGGAACAGCAGATTGTTAGGACTGAGTGCAAGACACTCCCATCATTTCACAAGATGCCTTGCTGACCCTCTGTAACTCCCAAATGAGACAACATCTTAATTTGGCGGTACACTTCAGGGCGGTACAGCTGGCGGTACAATTGTGAGAGTCCTTAAAAAGGGATGAATATCAGCATTAAGATCAAGCAACAAGTCATGTGGGGAAATAGTCAAGGAACGTAAACTTTCTCTTGCTGAAGCAAAGGCTGCGCTGATGAACGTGGCAGAGATGTTGAATACTTATAAGATTTGAAATGATCGGTTTGTATACCGTCACAAGTCTACAGGGATCATGTACCCAGGGATCCTCTAACGTCAAACTGTAGACAAAAACTTTAGGTTTCATAACGTTATAAGGAAATATGTATTTACAAAAAGTGTTACTGGCGACTGGAACCTGGTGCTGACTGGCGTTTTACACTGTGCAGCCAAAGACGCCTTCACGAACATACATAGGAAATGTTTCCAGTAGGTTGATTCAGCTCAGCAGCCGGGTGGGTGCATGTGCATGGTGATCCTGGGCTCCTTCAGGAGGTAGCGTTGGTACAGGCAGGCAGGCAGGTAGGTCTTCTGTTACATGTGTATTGTAGGATTCGTGTGCTCACCCTGACCCATGACAGAACCTCTTGGTAGGTACTCGTTAGCAGGTACTCTCTCTCTCTCTCTCTCTCTCTCTCTCTCTCTCTCTCTCTCTCTCTCTCTCTCTCTCTCTCTCGTGT